>JAXQQM020073883.1:0-261487 GCA_034641835.2 Pinus albicaulis | reverse complement strand
AATTAATTGTAATTTTTCTCATTGGCCTTGATGCCATCCTGTACAGCTCCATTCTTATTTTAATACCCAAGAGGTGATTTTTGAAATACTTTCATATCTAGTTTTCATATCTGGATTTCACATTTCAAGTTGACAATATAACAGATAAGTTGACAATTTTTTCAAATGCAAATCTAGATAAAAGCATGGCTGTCTTTGTCAATGATTTTTGGAATACCTCTTATCGTCTAAATTATTAAAATATGAGTTCTGATTTGTTGCATTGTTTGTCAAACCACCTTTTTTGTTGCAGTATTTGTAAAAACCAAAGTTTGATAATATAAGTTTATTAATGTCCAGCAAATGATCAAAGGAGTATGTCAATGGGAAGACCAAGGGTTAGCTCAACTGGTTTTTTTTCATGTTGTTGGGCATCTGCCTAGTTCAACCCTCCTGGTTAGGCACACTAGTCTATGACTTTAGCGAACAGGGTTACTAGGGATGCCATCCACAAACATGAGGAAGCATCTCTTGGGTTTCCCCACAAGGTTTTCCTTGGGGAAAATGTTAGGTCAATGGGATTATAAGAGTACATCACTAGCCAAAATACAATGTGGAAGTGTGGAAGTGTGGACTATAAAGATGCTAAAAATCATATCAAAACAGATTTTTAATTGTGCTAGAAGCAGAACAACAAGAGAAGATAAGAAAGTACATGACTCGGAGTGGAGATAAAGTAATTACAAGAAAAAGATAATATGTATGATATCTGAGGACCAAAGGAACTTTAGTTTGAACTAGTCATGGTATGCTAGTGCTGACAGGTGAGGACGAGCAATTAGATCAAGGGGGGTCTCCCTGCTAGAGTCCTCAATGACCGCAAAATTTTTTTTGGACTAGTGGATGATGTCCTTTGGAGTGTGTCTGGGACTGATAGGGCTCTACAGTATGATCCTTGTGGGAAGCCCAAATTTGAGCAAGCTCTCCTAACATCCAGGCATGGAAAAATTCTCCTGATGGATGGTTGGCTGTGTGGATTTGGGGGCACCCAGCTCCAAGGCCTTGTCGAGTTGTCTACTAAATTGTCTTGTTGGTAAAATGGTGTGCACGTGTGGCCTGGAACAACAACTCCATAAGGACCTTGTGAGGTAAGTGACTAGTCCACTCCTTTCCCATATGGGAAGGGGATATTGAGAAATATATGCACAGATCGACAAAATAATTGTATTAGCGCTGAGAACTCTATTATCACAGTGGTTTGTGAAGCTTTCCAATGAATGAACAAAATGTATTTCATTCTGAAAGTACCCTATAATATATTCTACTATCCTATTATCAACTATATAATTTAGTTTAACTAATTATATAAATGGATGCAAATTAATGCTTATTTAGAGTCTTGTTGATCAAAATAATAGTTTATTGCACCTATATTTTATAGTATTATAGTATTTTGGTATTAAAAATAATATCTTCTAAAATTTGGGTTTCGAAAATTGTTGATAACTTCTTGACTGAAGTGCTTGAGTCTCTCCAAGGAGATGCAATGAGTCACAAATCAATCAAAGTAAGGCAGCAAGCTTCACATTAACAAATCAGCCATATCTTCATCTTCTACTAGCTTCTTAACAACTTCCATCTCACCAGGAATTCTCTGATCTTCCTGCTCCGCAGCTGTCTCTCCCTAGTGTCAATAATAGCCTCCGGCTGTAACACCAGATGCCCCTCATCATCTGTAGGTGGTAGCTCCTCGGTGACCCTCACATGCTGGCCCAGTGCCTTCTTCAGGCATGACACATGAAAGATGTTATGAATCCGGCTGCCTTGGGGCAGCTCCAACTCATACGCAACCTGCCCGATCCTGCGTATCACCCTGTATGGTCCATAAAAACGAGGCTTTAGCTTCTCCGCCCCCTTCTGCTTGAGCGAGGACTGTCGGTATGGCTGTAGCCGTAGGTAGACCAAGTCCCCTACCTCAAAGTGTCTCTCCATCCGACCCTTATCAGCATACAACTTCTGCTGATTCTGTGCTGTGGCTATGTTGTCCTTGAGAGCCCGGAGGATGTCTTGGCTCTCTTGGATCCATAACTTGGCTCGCGGAGCCCTGCTAAAACCAAACATCATATCCACAAAAGATATGGAATGATATCCATACAAAGCATAGAAAGGTGTCATACCGATGGACATATGGTGGGTTGTGTTGTAGCAGTACTCGCCCAAATGTAGCCATTTCAGCCATGCTCTCTGCTGCCCACTGACGTAGTTACGCAAGTAGCCCTCCAGCCACTTGTTAACTATCTCCGTCTGCCCGTCTGTCTGTGGATGATAACTAGTGCTTGGTGTCAACTCTGTCCCCACTAGTCGAAAGAGCTCCTGCCAGAATCCACCCATAAAATGGCTGTCCCTGTCGCTGACAATGGTCTTGGGTAGACCATGCAACCTGAAAACCTCCCTGAAAAACAACTCGGCCACCTGTGCCGCTGTGTGGTGTGCAGAAATGGCGAAAAAGTGAGCATACTTTGTCAGCCTGTCAACCACTACGAAGATGCAGTCCTTGCCCTGCACCGTGGGCAACCCCGTGATGAAGTCCATCGAAATACTCTCCCACTTCCCCTCCGGAATGGGAAGAGGTTGCAACAACCCCGCAGGATGACTCATCTCTCCCTTGTTCCGCTGGCAAACCTCGCACTCCCTGACATGCTGGAGTACGTCCTCCTTGAGGCCCTTCCATGCAAATCTCTCCTGGATGGCCCTGTACGTCTTGGTGAACCCCTGATGGCCCGCCAATGGCGAATCATGTGAAGCCTGGAGTATCTTCTCCTTGAGCTGAGATCCCTCAGTCAAGAAGATCCTGTCCCTGTAATAGATGACCTCATCGGCCACCCTGTATCTGCTATCCGCTACCTGCCCATCCAGAACCTCGCATGCAAATCTATCTTTGGAGTACTCAACCAGTAGTCGAGCCTTCCAGTCAGCGTCCAGGCTCATGAGAGATAACGTGGCCGGTCTACGGGAAAGAGCATCAGCTACCACGTTATTCTTACCCTTGACATACTCTATGTCAAAATCGTAAGCCCGGATCTTGCTGATCCACTTCTGCTGCCTCTCCTGCAACTGCTTCTGCTCCAGAAAGTACTTCAGGCTGTTATGATCTGTCCTCACCCTGAATCTGCCACCTACCAGGTACTGTCGGAATTTGGCCAATGCATGCATGATGGCCAGCATCTCCTTGTCATATATGGGATATAGCCTCTCGTGTGGAAGGAGCTTCCGACTCTCGAACGCAATCGGATGACCCTCCTGCATCAAAACTGCACCAATCCCCTCTCCTGATGCATCGCACTCTAGGACAAAGGGCTGCGTAAAATCTGGCAATGCTAACATGGGACAACTGCTCATCACCTCCTTGAGCTTATCAAAAGCTCGCTGTGCTGTATCCAACCAACTGAATGCCCCCTTCCTCGTCAGCTCCGTGAGGGGTGCAGCAAGCTGAGAGAAGCCCTTGACGAACTTCCTGTAGTAGGTGCAGATACCAATAAACCCTCGAAGTTCTGTTACATTCCGTGGCTCTGGCCAGTCCCTGATAGCCCTGATCTTCTCCTCGTGGACTCTCACCCCGTCCACTCCTATAATGTGTCCTAGATACAGCATCTCCGTCAACCCAAACTCACACTTGGAGAGCTTGGCATAGAACTGCTGCTCCTCCAAAATGTGCAAGACCGTCTCAATATGCTGGAGATGCTCCTCCCAAGTCCTGCTGTATATAAGGATATCATCAAAGAAAACCAACACAAACTTCCTCAGATGATCCCTGAAAATGTGGTTCATACAAGACTGGAAAGTAGCAGGTGCATTGGTCAACCCAAATGGCATGACCAGAAACTCAAAGTGCCCATAATGACACCTGAAAGCAGTCTTGGGAATGTCCTGTTCCCTCATGCGTATCTGATGGTACCCGGATCTCAAATCAATCTTTGAGAAGAACCGTGCTCCTCTCAACTCATCCATTATCTCGTCGATCCTGGGAATGGGGTACCTGTTTTTCAGGGTCTTCTTGTTCAGAGCCCTATAATCAATGCACATGCGTAATGTGCTGTCCTTCTTCTTCACCAGCACTACTGAAGAAGCAAAAGGACTGGTGCTGGGTCGGATGTGCCCAAGGGCCAGCAACTCCTGAATGGCCCGCTCTATCTCATCCCGATAGGCCTTGGGATGCCTATACGGTGTGGTAATCACCGCCTGTATCCCCTGCTCCAGCTCGATTGTGTGCTCAAACCCCCGATCCGGTGGCTGTCCTGGCGGAATGTCCCCAAAAACTACTGCATATCTGTCGAGAATAGCCTGTAGATCAGGGTGCACCGTCCGCCCTGTATCTACTGCCTCTGAAGCCCGCAACTCTACCGCCCACTCTATATCTCCCTTGCGGAAAGTCGCCTCCATGCCGTGTGCCGATACTGTCTGGGGTGGATATGTGTTCTGCCCTCGTATCTTCTCATGCTTCCCCGTTTTGGGATCATCCCACTCCATCTCTAAGGCCTTCCAATCCGTTGTGACCTTCCCCAGAGTAATAAGCCACTGAACCCCCAATATCACATTGGTGTCCGGGATGTCCACCACAAAGAAGTGATCGGTCAATGTATAGGTGCCCATCGTCACTGATAATTCTGGAGCACATGCCATGGTCTGATCTCCTGGTACCAAAACAGAAAATCCATCAAAGCCCTCCGTCGGTATGCCTCTCTGCGCAACCATCTGGGCATCAATGAAGTTGTGGGTGGCCCCACTATCGACTAAGACCGAAACCCGCTGTCCGCGCACTGTCCCCCGTACGCGCAATGTCAGATACTTGGGGACTCCTCGCAATGTTGCTAGAGCTCCCCCAGTAGGTGCGAATGATGCCCCACCTACATCGGGTGGTGGAGGTGGTAAGGTACTCTGCGCTGCGTAACATCCTCCTGCCTCCTCATCATCCCCCTCATCCTCTTCCCCGCTGCTCTCGGAGAAGACCTCTATGAAATGTGTACTTCTCGCTGAGCTTGCTTAGGTCCCGGTGCCCACTTGCGCCCGGGGCAAGGGAATACATGGTCTGCTCTGCCTGGGGCTTTCCCGGCCTCATCCACCCGCCTCGCTCCTGACATTCACCTTGGGAGGCTAGGAGTCTCGTGTCCTTCCCCTGCTTCTTAGGCTGTTTTCACTCTGCAGGATAAGGTGGCCGAGTCCTGGGCAAGACATCCCGTAAATCTCGAGTCCTACTGATAGCATCCTGCAGTGTAGCCGGTTTGTTTGACCGGACTAGGCCACGAAGTGGCTCTGACAGCCCCTCCACAAACATATAAACCATCCGAGCTGTCGATAAGTCAGGTACCATCACTGAAACCCTCAAGAACTCTGAAATGTATGCCTCTGCACTCCCAGTCTGCTTGAGCTTGGTCAGCTCAACAGAATGCTGCTCCGGATCCCTCCTGTCAAAACGCTCTACCACCCTCCTGGTAAACTCGGCATATGTCGTCACTGTGGAATGCCCGAGTGTCGCCATCCCATGAAACCACCAATCCTGAGCCTCACCCTCTAAATGCAATGTAGCCATCTTAATGGCATCCGTCTCCGACATCTGATTAAGCTGGAAATAGATGTCCAGCTTCTCCACCCAAGACTTTGCCGTAGTCTTTGATGAACCGTCAAACATAGGCAAATGGAATCTACTGGCAGCACGGTGGTCATCACGGTGGTATCCATGCCCCTTGTGCTGGTGCTGATCATGGGGTTTGATGCCGTACTGGAACTGAAGATAGCGCTCGAAGGGGAGAGTATCCATGAACTCCTGTCCTAAGGCCCGCCATTCTGCAAAAGCGGCTGCCCATCGAGCTGGACTCAACTCTCTCGGTGCTGTCGACCCCTCGTCCTCTACCAGGAAGGTAGGCATGGTAGGACGTGTGGGTGCTGGGTTATCCCTCTGTGCACCTCCCCGCACTCCTGTCCCTGTGTCTCCTGGCAAGAATGTGGGCATAGTGGATCGTTGAGCCGTTACAATGGGAATAGCATCGTGCACTGGTATATGGCGAGACCCACTCGATCCCTCATTGATCTGAAGAACTCTAGGGAGCTCTCTCTGACTGATCTCTATGGCCAAGAGCCTCTGTGACGTCTCCTGCACCATCTGTGACGTCTCCTGCATCCTCTGTGACGTCTCCTGTATGTGACAGAGGACCGCCTCTTTAAACCTCACATCATCATCTGCCATTGGATTACGCTGTTCTGGGCCCTTCTCAGGCTGCTCTGCCTCTGAATCTGTCTCAGGTGGCTCCTGATCAGAATCACTTCCCCCGAAAGGAAACTTCCACCTATCATCAGCTCCTCTACGTTCCTTCCGATAGATGTAGGGGTTATCCCCGGGCGTCATAGACTGCTAGCACCACACGCTGAGCCAGATCTATGCTCTGATACCACTGTAATATCCCCAAAGGGAAATAACCAGTAATACACAGAAATATGCCAGACAGATATATAAAACAAAATGCTGGAACCATATAATGGAACAAGTACACATAGAATGCCAGAATACTAAGCCATTTTATTAATCTCAGAACACATAGATAGGAGTACAAGATAATCAGGATGAGTGCACCTATCCTTGCCCTAGGCAAGTGGAGACCCTCTCAGAACAAGTAATGGCTGCAAATAAGGACAGCGTCCTAGCTGGCTGAAGATCTGCTATCAAGAGCTGCTACTGGAATGCAATGGAACCATGAACTGAAGACTAGAAGATGGCTGATCTCAATCCTCCAAACCCTCACCACAAATGCCGTTTCTGCCAAGGGCAAACATGTAAACAGACAGTGGAGGCTGGCCAAAAACCGTGATGAGACTCATCAACTCCTCAAGTTAGGGAATGCCGGAAAACGTCATTGTAGTAGCTCACATGACCCTCGTTTCAACCACGGTCATCTTCCCTGATGTATCTCACACAGGTTTCAGCGTCAGACTCATCGATTCGAAGCCTCCAATCCGTATCTGTCGATCCTTCGCGCTGCATTCGTATTCGATTCCTCTTTATTCGTATTCATCGTTATTCTTCGTATCTATGCCGGATTCGACAATATCTCCTCGATTCGTAACTCCAAGGCTGGATCTCGATATTATCTTCGGAGTCGGGATTCGTGCATATCTCTCGAGATTCAATCTCATTTCTGATTCAATGCAGTCTCCCTCCAGACCGCACTCTGCTGCAACTAGATCACAAGCTGATTTCAGATTCTGCACCTGGGTGCTCTGAGATCCAACAAATGTCTTCAGATCTGCGTCCTTTCTTCCCCTGGAACAGCGTCCTTCCTCTCATATCTGAACTGCGTCCTTCCTCCCCCTGAAACAACGTTCTACCTTCTAGATCTGCGCAGCCACAAGAAGGGCTTATTCCTCTCCAAAAATCCACCTGAAACTGCTGAAACTGAAGGATGTTACTCAGAAAATAACCTTACTAGGGCAGGCACTCGAAGTCCCCCGAAGCTAAGGGTGAAACCAGAAATAACCTTACCAGGGCAGGCACTCGAAGTCCCCCAAGGCTAAGGGTGAGATCTCCGACCGGAGACACTCGGTTGCACTAAACAGTGCTGCAGACCGACTAAACAACCGGCGTGCTGAAGCAGACAGAAGTCTAGCTCTCAATATCAATATCAAATCATGAATGATCAAATGAGAGGTGACCATACCCCGCAAATTCTCTAAGCACCTCGTGCTACAAACTCCCTCTCCACCTCGAACTGTGTGTCCGCCCTCCACTTCCTGGCCTGCGCAGCGTTAACCTTGGGTCGCCGATGCCTCCGATCATACCTAGTGGACCGCAAGGCTCCCTCTCTCAAAAGAAAGTAATGCCAATCAACTGCTCTAAGAACACTTTATTTATAAAGTGAGGTGACATAAAGTGAGGTGACCCCTCTTATTTCTCACTTTATTTATTATTTCTAACTAAAGCAGCAAAATTAAACAAAAATGAAATATTCCAATTAGCAAAGCTAATTGGGAATATTACAGTTTATTACCATAGAATAATTCTTTGAGAGTTTTTGAGGCCAATGCAGAATGTGGGCATCTATTTTGAACATACACATCGGTATTGGTAGCTTCTCACTGTTACCTAGATAAATCTCCCTTGCGAACAAGAGTGATCTCCCTAGACTCCTAAAGGAAAACTAGAAAGAAACAATGAAATCAATAGCTCTTTCCTTAGCCTATAAGCAAAACATGAAGCAGGTAGTATGCGAAGGATAACTTACCTATTAACATAGTGCTTGTATAATTCCTTTTAGCGCTTTCCACAACCAACTTTCCTTAATGATTTAGAGTCTCTCCAAATGATTTCCCCAACTTCTCCATGTCGCGCTAAGAGATCTGCATGGAAAAAAACATCCAAATAGATCAAAGCATATTGCATATAAAAGCAAAGGTAAATTAAATTCCTAATCTAGCATACAAGATATAATTGAATCAATAATCAGTTATAAGCCATGTGAGCGATCAAGGAATCTCACAAATAACATCAACAACAGATGCAAATAGGAAAGAACAATTACTTTGTATTAGAAATAAAAGGGAAACAAGCTTACAACCTAGTTGCCTTGATGTCACAAGCCTCTTCCAATGGTCTTCTTTCCATTCCTTGATGAAAAGCTCTTCAAAACCAAAACCAACAACCTGAGTTTATAAATCCAAGCCTCAATAGTCTCAAAATTCTCTATAGCCTCTCATTCCTTTAGTCCTATGCTGAATTTATAGGGAGGATGAGGAGGTTTCTAGTTCCACTTCTCAAGGGATATGATCCTTAAGAAAATGAGTTTAGTTCCATATACCAAAGGATGAGGCATAGGTATGTAGTGGTTCTAGGGTTCTAATTTGGATAAGATTCCTCAAACAAAGCTTCTAGAAATTTAGTTTTTATTTTTACCTGCGTGAACAAACTTGCACAGTTTTTAGTGGAAGAAAGGGCACATATCTGCGCAGTTTACAGTGAAAGAAACTGCACATGCGCAGGTTTTTTTCAGGAAAAAAGCTCAAATTCTCAAAAAGAGGTTTTAAGCAGTGAAAACCAAAATTCTTGTTGTCCCTGGTATTATTTTACTTCAAGATTCATATGGGATTCACCTGAGACACTCCATCGGATGGAAAAATATCTGAATCGACGACCATGGTGAAAATTTTTAGTGTAACAATTTCCCCCCAAAGTGCAAATCCAGAAAGTATGTTTGATGATTGAAGCGCTTTATCATGTCAAAGGTTCATATCATAGACCAATTGGTCGAGGTCCTGAAACAAACAATCAAAGATTACCATATCATGCTTTCATATAAACATCACTGAGGTAGGCATTCCCATACTCAGAGTAAACATTACTCAATGAAATAGTAGGGAAATACACAGAGATCCATGTCAACATAGACATAGTATGGATGCAACCATCAATGGATCTATATTTACAATCATGAATATTTAATAACTCCATGCAGCCTGGGTGGATGAAACTAGATCCAAGGTCTTCCTCTCCATCTCTTGATCCATAGTACAAATCTAACCATACGAGTGAATGTCTCAAAGTCGAACATGGAAGAAACCACTTGATTACCAGTCAATGATGAAAACTATTAACAAGTGTGAGAGAAACCACTAATAATGACAATGGTCCTCAAGATACTCCCATTAAAATATATGAAGTGTGATTAAATGTTTTGAAGTTGAACACTTATTGAATAATTTGATCGAAGGACAATGATGAGAACCTATCGTCAAAAGCGAGAAACCTGCCATTAAGGCATGCAGTCCTCAAGGTACGAAAAAAGTGTTTCCAAATCAACTTCCTAGATAATGAGCTGAACTTGATAGGAAGTGATCCGTCGTAGGAGGGCCTACAACACGAAACTTCATGTCATGTTTTGAAGAACAATATTTGAAGTGATTCAGGACTGACTCAGGAATGACCGATGTGATTGAAGGTTATGATTTGCAAGGTAATTTTTACTAAGGTTGGACTTCTCTTGAACATATTGGTGACACGACACATGCATTGGAAACATTTGACTCAACAATAATGCCCAAAACTAGTTGAATACTGTCAATGAGGTTTGATTAACAATGAGACAGATGGATTTCCCATCCCGGACACAAATGTGACAGAGTGTCATGTTCAAGAGCGACATACTACCTTTAATAATACAAAAATGAACATTCTTTCCAAATTCCCCCCCACCATTACTGGAAAGTACCTCTTTATTTTTTTCAAGCTTGAGGAGGATAACATATGCTTGTCATATAAGCTCATCCTTCATATGAGTCCTCCGAAGTATTTTTAACGAACCCTAGGAAGGAGTGGTTCGGTCCTATTGTGATCGACAGGTCCTGTACTGTTTAATTTTAACGAGTCCAACATAGGATTAACTTGATGTCGTTTTCATGTTTAAAGAGTTTAAAAATACACAAAAATAAAACTCAATCAGTTCTTTCAGCGTAAACTTTTAACGAGTCTGGAGAAAGTAAAACTCAGTGTTTTTCAGTTTTAGGGAGTCAGGAGAAAAACATAAGTAAACTCCACAATGTTCTTTTTCGTAAATTTTAGTCTCTCGAACCCGAAAAAGGATAAAATGATGTAGGAGAGAACTCTATTGACCATGCTTAGTTAGCGTATACATTTTTTGTAAATAGTCTAGTTCAATTCAGAAAAGGGGTAAACTTATACTAAATAGATGTTTTTTCATTTATTTTAACGAGTTCGAATAGTCAAGTGCTCAACAATATTTTCATGTTTAGAGAGTCTGAAAAGGGCTGAAAGGAGAACTCTAATGGTTTTTATTTTTCGTAAGTTTTAATGAGTCCGAAAAAGTGATAAAGGTGTACTCATATGACTGGCTTTCAATTTAATTAACGAGCAGGAAAAGACAGAAAGAACTCGACATTTTCATGTGTTTTACGAGAATGAAAAATATATAAAAAGAGGCTCGGGATTTTCATGAGTTTAATGAGTCTTGAAAATAATAATAGAAATAGACTCGAGATAGGTTTCATTTTTATACAATCTTGAAACAGAGGAAAACTATGCTTGAGACTGGTCTCATTTTTACACAAGATTTAAACAAAGAAAATTGTGCTTTAGATAAGTTTCAATGCCCCCCAAGCATAACCTGCAAGGGCGCATGACCCCCGAGCTTCATGTCATTCATCTACGTAAACTACTAGTTACAAATAGGTGGATGTAATGAAGATCCATTTACGAGGTCATATGAAAGATTCGACTTAATTTGGGGAGGATTTGTTTCATTTTTTAACAAGCTTGGCACATGAAAAGAACTATGCTCATAAGAATATGTTTCATTTTTTAACAAGGTTGACACAGTAAAAGAACCATCCTCATGGAATCTTGATCATGGCTTCTAGTTGGAAGAAACACATGTCAAGGGACACACCTCGATCATGGATTTCAAGAGGTCTTCATCAGAAGGAAGAACATTTATTTGGAAGGAACACATGTCAAGGGACTCAATATGGATAAGAATATCGCGTTAAAATACCCCCATAGGTTTTACCATGTCAATTACTGGATCGATGTCAAAGGAATTCAAGCAAATAGTGAGAGGCTCACTTGCATCGATAACTGAAAAAATGGGACTAGTTGCCACATAATTAACCCGTGGTGGGGTGGATACCACTTCCAGGTAATGAACATTCAAGGATGTCAGATTACTAGTAGTCAACTCAAGACTGACGAATGAAAGCTGGTCAACACTCACAATGTTTCCATTGTGAGGGAAATACATCATGTGAAAGAGTGTCGATACGATGACATTCCTGGCATAGACATAGTCTCACCCAAGGAGTAAATTGAAATCTAAGGGGCCTTGAACTACCACAAGATCAATACAGGTAGTTTTACCTTCCAAAGTAATAGGAAACTTAGGAAGGATCCTTAAAGGTTCACTAATGGTTTTGTTAAAAGCTGACAGATTATGTGTAATAGGCACAAGCTTAGAGGAACCCAAAGCTTGCCAATCCATTGAGGATAAAATAATAACAAAAGCACCTTCATCTACATTTTTACAACACACATTATTACCACAAGCCTTCACAATGATTTGGAAAGGGATGGAAGAAGGAAGACAAGGCTCTTCCAGTCTAATCCAATCAAAGGAAAAGACCTCAGTACTTGGAGGGGGTTTTGAGGAAACATGTGACATGCCCCTTGTGTAGAAGAATCTGAAGTAACAAGAAGAACCTGAGCAGTATGAATTTCACTCTCTATAGGGACAGTGAGATCAATTAAATTTGAAATCAAGTCGACCACTTGATCAACCAATGGTTCATCAATCTGAGTGATATGTATTTCACTCTCCAATGGAAGAGTGGGATTATTTTACTTGGAATTAGATCAATGAATTCATCAACTAATAGTAGGTTGGGAGAAATTTTACAGTAACCAGTTGGAAGTTTTTGTTGGGGAACAGTAAGGTTTTCCAACATTTTGGAGGCTTCATCCACATGAGGGAAAAGGTGACTGTGATGTCTCCCTTTACATAACCTACAAGGAAAACTAACTTTACCCTTTTTCCCTGGAACCTGACAATCATTGGTTGATGGATCAAAAGTAAGTTGATAAGATTTTGCTGACCATACTTCCAAGACCTTAGGAATACCAGGAAAATTGATAAAGAAGTGGTCACCCTTACAAAGCTTGCAAGGGTATTTGGGTTTGAGATGCATGTTGGAGGTTTCTTCAATATTACCAATACTTACAACAATGGTTGGTTGGTTGACAAGCCTCTTCCAATGGTCTCATTTCCTTCCCTTTATGACAAGCTCTTCAGGCCCAAAACCAATAGCATGAGTTTATAAATCCAAGCCTCAATAGTCTCAAAAGTCTCTATAGCTTCTCATTCCTTTAGTCCTATGCTGAATTTATAGGGAGGATGAGGAGGTTTCTAGTTCCACTTCACAAGGGGTATGATCCTTAAGAAAATGAGTTTAGTTCCATATACCAAGGGATGAGGTACATGTATGTAGTGGTTCAAGGTTTCTAATTTGGATAAGATTCCTCAACCAAACTTTCTATAACTTACTTTTTTATTTTTACTTGCATGAAGAGACCTATGGAGCTTTTAGTGGAAGAAAATGTGCATATATGTGTAGTTTACAATGGAAGAAATTGCGCTTGCACAGGTTTTATTCAGGAAAATCACACATATTCTCAAAGGGGGTTTTAAGTAGTGAAAAACAAATTTTCTTTTGTCCCTGGTATTATTTTACTTCAAGATTCATATGGGATTCACTTGAGACACTCCATCAGATGGAAAGATATCTGAATCGACATCCATGGTGACAAATTTTAGTGTAACACTCCCCATAGGAACTTCAAAAGACCTTGGCCATAAAACATGGCACGAGAAACTTCCAAAATGGTTCTATTCTTCCTTTCAGCAACACCATTTTTTCAGGAGTATACACAGTAGTGTCTCCCTCTTAATGCCAACTTCCCTGCAATAGTCATTGAATTTATTTGACTCATATTTGGTTCCATTATCGGTCCTCAAAATTTGTATCTTCTTCCCTGTTTGATTTTCAGCTAAGGCCTTGAAGGTGTGGAACCATTTGAATGTTTTGTCCCTTTTCTTCAAAAAGTATATCCAAGTTTTGCGAGATAAGTCATCTATAAAAGTGATATAATATAAGCATCCTCCCAAGGATGTTACAGATATCATACCAGATAGATCAAAATGAATCAATTGTAAAATATCATATGTCTCACTGACACTTGAGGGGAATGTTCCCCTTGTATTCTTTCCTTTGGCACAAACCTGACATACACCTTCATGATCATGTTTGAAATCAGACATACCTGTGACCACCTTCCTTGCTTCAGGAAGGGCTTTAAATGAAGGTGTGCAAACCTTTGGTGCCATAGCTCGGATTGAAGAGTTGTGTTACATGTCATGGCTCCCAGCGGACTTCCTCCAACCTGATAGAGTGTATCAACCTTAAATCCAGGAGTGAATTTTTCTTTGAAGTTCCTCTTCCAAATGCGTACCTTTCCATCGATGAATTCCACCTTGAATTCTTTGTCTTCCATTTTTGAGATAGACACTAGATTCTTCTTAAAGTCAGGTACATACAACACATCTTGCAAACGGAGGACTTAACCTTGATTTAGATGAAGGGTCTGTTGTAGCCTCTACAACACCATCCAAAAAATCTGCACTTTAAATTTTTTTTGGAGCCCCTTAAGCATAAAGAAAAATTAAGTTAAGATCCCGAAGGGTCAAGTCGCTGAGTCGCAGATTTCTGAATTTTTGGAAAATCGCGACCCCGCGACCCTGAGGTCGAAAGGTCGCACCTCCCTTAGACAATCGCACAATGCAACCCGCGACCTCATTAATGGCCCGCACGTGCGACCTTTTTATAAATAGAAGGTCGCTAGGTCACATTATGCACATTCAGCAGATAGAAAAAAACGCCTCTGACAGGTCGACTGGAGTGCGATTTTCCTGGGTAAGTTGCTATTTTCCTCCTGCTTTTTCCTTTTATGGTTTTTCTTGCCTATTTTTCCTTTCCTTAGCCTTTAAAGTGCCCCTGTCTTGGCCATTGTTTTCATTTGAAACTTAGAGCTTCCCCCTTTTGGCTCTGACATTTACCCTGCTTGTATAACGTTATCACTGTTCCCATCCAGACTCTCATGGCCTGTGTCCTACTCCAAAATCTCCCCCCTTGCTCTGTCTTGGCCCACTTAGCCTTATAATTTTTAAGTTAGAGGGAAATAGACTTCACGCGGCGCGCGCCATAACCCCGGCAAGTCCTAGCGCGACTTGCGACCCGTGCGACCCAATCGCTAAGTCGCCAGGTTGCAAATCACCCTTCAGTCTGTTTTCTCGTGACTTCATGACTTAGTGACCTTGCGACCTGGTCGCAGGTCGCAGAGTCGCTCTCCCATTGGTTTTTCTAACATTTGCGACCTAGCGACCCCGCGACCTTGTCGCAAAGTCGCAAGGTCGCACTTCTATCGATTTTCCAGCAACTAGCGACTCAGCGACCTCGCGACCTGGTCGCAAGGTCACAAAGTCACAAAGTATTCAAAAATATCAACATCGCGACCTCTGCGACCCTGCGACCCAGTCGCAGGTCGCTAACTCAGCTCTGCCTGTGTCCCTTGTTGAAATAATTAATAGATGTACCTAGTTTTGTATTATCATGGCATATTTCTTATCCTGGGACTCTTTCATGAACATGACAGATGAATTCGAAGCAAACTTAGAGTGTATCCTTGTCCCCTCAGATTCAAGTGACATGGGACCTCCAGTGCCTCAGAAAAATGACAAGAGCCTGGAAGAAGAGGACATAGAGATGGATATACCAATGTCCCCGCCCCTGATCTACAGAGATACCCTGTGCACATTTTCCAAAGGGGACAACATGCATTGGTACCAGGTGTACCAGGAGTTCGCTCGACAGGTATTCCCAGAGGACCTCCCTAATCGGGAAGTATACATACAAGTCAAAAGGTCAAAGCTCCATCTTGCAGGTGCCCATCCTACTATATTCCCATGCGCGGAGGTTATAGAATGGATTATACAGAACACTGACCCCAAAAAGTTCGTAATCAGGGACAACGAAGGCAAGGTTTTCACGACTCTCAAAGGCTCAGATGCTCACGTTTATTATTCATTGCCTGAACGAGAGGAGGATTTCACAAAATATTGGGCCATCGGCCATGCAGTCCCCATAATAAACACTCTAAAAAGTGGTGGGAGGAGCCTGAGAAATTCAAGGCCAAGAAGGATCAAGAATATCCAATGGCAGGCCTTAGGAAAGTGTATAAATTGGTGGCTTCTATGCTTTACAGATTGTACAGGCGCCCAGATGCCACCACCTTCAGCGGCACATGGGAAACCCTCATGGAATATGTCACGGTGCACGGTGTCCGTTTCAACTGGGCCAGCATACTGGTGGCCTCTCTTCATACAAACATATCCTCAGCGTTGGTACCGGATGATGGACTTCCTTCTGAATTCTACATGGCCTCTTACTTGTTGGATGTTGTTTGTTCGAGGTGCCACTTTGAGGGGTGGGTGCACAATTGGGATCCAAAATAGACCCGTCCAATCCACTTACAGACCAAAGTATTTTGGGATTCCAGATATAAGCAGGACATAGAGCCGATCTCTCAAGTTTTCATCCCAGCTCTCTACAGAAAGCTGTTCGGCCAAGATACTCCTTGCATGTCTTGGCAAGCCATGGAGACGCTAGGCAAGGTGGCACATTAGTTCCCACTTGCGGAGTACACATTCATTCGATTTTTTGGCTCGTACAAGGCTCCCTATGCTATGCCCTGATATGTTACAGATAAAATGCTCATTCAAGAGGTCTGTTTCCAGATGTCTTCCGGTTTCTCTAAGGTCTTGACCAAAGGTAAGAAGAAGCTGTGGCCTACGCTACCCCTCACTATTGGTACCTGCACAGTCAAAGATTTCAGGGAGGTAGAGACAGAAGTGGAAGAGATGAAAAGTTACCACCTTGAGTCATTAGACCACCGGACATATGACCCAGAAAGGATAATCCCTAATCACTGTAAGTGGGCTAAGTTTAAATGGAACTACCAGCACACGGAATGCCCGGGCGAAGATGAAAGAAGGAATTGGTATAATACAGGTAGGAAACTTTCTCCGGGGGCATGGTCTGATCAAGAAGACCTAGATGACCAAAAATTGGAGGACAGAAGCCATGAATTAGGAGGCGCTTCTTCTTCTCAGGCTAAAAAGCCTCGAACTAGTATAGGGCACAGTACTTCTAGCCAGCATAAAGAACTAGAAGCCAAAGCCCAGCAAGAAATGGAGAAGAAGATGAAGAAAACCGCAAAAGGAGTCTGAGGTCAGAGCAGAAGAAGAAGCAGGTAGAAGAGGCCAGGAGAAAAAAGGGGGAACAGGAGGTGGAGGCTGCGGCAAAATGACAACTCAAGAAATAATTAGATCAAGTGGAAGCCGAACGCCAGAAGAAGGTAGAACAGGCAGCAGCCGAACGTAAAAGGAAATCTGAACAAGAAGCAACGGTAGAAGCAGAGCATAGACAGAAAAGAGAACATGAAAAGGCAAAAGCCAAACGCCTTTAGAAAGAGGAAGAAGAAAAGAAAAGAAAAGAAGAGGAGGATAGAATGCCTCAATGTTCTCTAGCATACGATCATTTCTCCTTCAAGATCCGACAGGAGAAAAGAAGATGCTTGGCACGAAATCCTTCTACCTCATCCACAGTCGCAACGAAGAAATACATAGTCTTAGAAACTAGGACTAACCCTGTGATGATAGCATCGGCCGGCACAGCTTTCGCCATGGCCGCGGAGGAGAATGTAAACAGAATGAGCAGAGAGATCCTCTCTCTACAAAATAGGTTACAAGAAGCAGAGTAGAGGGAGGCAAGGGCAGAGTAGGAAAAGATGGCATTAAGAGAAGAGATTCAGTAACTCCAAAACAAAACTGCCCCCATCAATGAAGTACCGCTCACCATCCAAAGGGAGTTAGATATATTAGAGGCCACCATGAGACAAGTCTATGGGGAAATGTTTACTATAAAACAAACAGTTGCCCCCTTGGTGAGAGCCCAAATAGAAACCAAGCAGAGGAACGAGCAGCTGAAGGAAGCCTCAACCGCCTTGGACAAAATGATAGATTGGGCGGTCCGGTACCCCCAGGTTCCCGAAAACCTGCCAAAGAAAGACTGGATCCACATACAAGATGCCAAGGTCTAGATCTGGATTAAAATGCAGTCCAAAGATAAGCTATCCAAGGACCTAGATAAGGTGATGTCCGCGTATGAGCATCTGATTAGTGGCATCGATTCAATGCACATCCTACATCACATTCCATCACTGGGTGCATTGGACGAGGAGAAGACATGGGAAAAAATGGATCAGGAGATCCAGGCATTTTTGCAGCCCATTAAGCAAGCCGCTGCCACTTCCGATCTTGCAGCATCACAGGAGAACCTGGGCAAGTTTCTTGTTACACCAGTTTGGATCTACACCAAACTCACCTCCCTGTCCAACCTGGTCACGCAGAAAAGAGAGACTCTAATCCCAAACGCCTTGGAGTTCCTGCATCAGTTGAGAGAAGAAGTTCCTTTTATTTCCCCCATAGTGGCAGATTATCATGCTTGGCAGAACTTCTTCAAAGAACAACAAGTTGATGCCCCTGACCTCATGATTGCGCGTACATCCTCATGATCAGGTGGTAGTAGATCGCTGGTCGCATTTTGGAAACAGGTCGCAGGTCGCAGCTCTCATTCAGGTCACAAGGCAGCCCAACAGTTGGGCAGGCGAAAAGTCAGGAAGCTCAAAGGGAAAATTTTGGTCTATAAAACTCCCTCCGAGAAGATTGTAAAGGATCTTTTTTTTTGGGACTCAAGAGTTAGAGAGCATTGTATAGAAGGATAACACTCTTTTTCACATGAATACAGATACTTGTCAAAACTACTTTTGGATCTGATTTGTTTTGCTATGCGAACACTATGAGTATTTCTTATATAGTTTCAAATATCTTTTGATTAATGAAGTTGCGCTTTTAATGGCATCATTTATGCATTATAGTTCTCTGTACTTGTGTTAATGATGTTCAGTTCATTTCGCTTTCTTAATGAATGTTAATGACTTTGTTTATTAGCATTTGTATTATCATTTAAATCTTTTAGGAAGTGAAGGGTGTTTTTTGCCATAAAGAATTGTTTCTTTTGTGGTCAGAACAACCTACAAGCATGACTCCAATGAGGTGTTGTTAACGAAATTTCCTTCGGCATTTATGCTTTATTATTCGCCTCGCTACGCATAATGTTATATGCGTGTTTAAATCATCAATCATGTATCTTGTATCATTTGAATAAGTGTGTGTCCGTAGGTTCATTGAGTTCTTTTGAGACCAAAGGAAAGGAGACTTAAGCAGTAGTCGGACCCACACCCTGGACAAGATCCCTGTTTCAAACGGTTTGGAGTCTAGTTGGGACTTTTAACCGGGGAGATCCCTTGCTGTTGGCAAAAAAAAATTTCTCGTCAACAAAATTGGCGCTAGAAGGAGGGCCTGAATGGCATCCTCCCAGCACACAAGAAACATTCCATCACAAACTCCCCATGGGGAGGTCATAAACGATGATACTATCCCTCCTCCTTTGGAAGATGTTCAAGGGGAGGAGGCTCCATATTATGAAATCACTAGAGAGCAGTTGAGAGCACTGCGCCCAGTTGCCCGCAATCTCAGCAGGGATTTGTGATTCACCCCAGTCATGAATTTCTTGACCCATACTAGGACCCCTGCTGATAACCTCACTCGCAATGGTGCTCTGGTGAGTTCCATACCTCAGTTGGTAAATTTGATGGTTGAAGACCTTGCCACCACTGTCTAGAATAAAGAACCGATTCCTGAGCTCCAGGGGGGCGAAGAGGAGGAACCTGGCATGAGTGAACCCCATCCCGAACTTCAGCCTAACCAAACCCAACATAACAACAACCAAGTCCGCCCCCCACCTAGAGGAGGCAAGGGAAATAGAGGCCGAGGGAATGAAGGCGAGGGAAATAGAGCCCGCAGAAATGAAGGTGAGGGGAATAGAGGCCAAGGGAATAGAGGTAGGGGAGATAGAGGCTGTGGCCAAGGACACCATGCCACCCACCGCTGTCAAAACCAAAATAGGCCACCTGTCTGCAATTGGGGATATCTCAGAAATATGGCTAACCGTGAGGGATATCAATATGAACACCCTTGCCATGGGGGAGAAGCATCTGCGTCAAGCACGAGGAGTGAATCTGAATCTATGATCAAGCACCACGAGCATGCCAAGAGGGTGCAACCACTTGCCTGGATGGCCCAGTCCCCATTAGATCTTTTGGGCCCCCTCCATGACATGCCTAGGCACCCTGAGAAGCATCTCCCCAAGTTTGACCCCGAGAAAGGCACGTTGGCTGAGGATCATATAAGCAGCTTCTATCTTTCTCTGCAAATTATGAGAGTTCAAACAGATGACGTTGCTTGTCGCCTTTTTCCGCACACTCTTGAAAACAAAGCGGCCACCTGGTACCGATCCCTCCCAAGTGCCTCCATAACGTCATGGGACCAATTCCATCGTGTGTTCTTGCAGAAATTTTCAGAGGACAAAACCCCTTCCATGCTCCTCACGGAGTTAAGCACCATTAAATGCCATAAGAAAGAAAACCTCAAGGATTTCAATCAACGCTTTTCTACCATTCTGCAAAAGTTCCCCCCCAACTTGGCGTTAGATGACTCCATTACCGTAGACTACTATACAAAAGCTCTCCCCAGGGATATTTTCGTCTTCGTAAAACGCGAAGCTAGGGCCACCCTTGCGGCAAATTACGCGACCACCCTCGCTATAGAAAAGGACATGCTTTATATTGGAGCCATCAATCACGAAGGGAGAGATGACCACAAACCAATCGCGAAGAAAAAATAGTCCTCCACACCCAAGACCGCGGATAAGGATAAGGATGCTTTTGACTTCGAGAGTATAGCAAAGACCCTTAAGCTATTGACAAATGAAGTCTCTGACCTGAAGAGAAAGGGCATAGAATCTATGACTAACACTAAGGCCCCAAAGCCCTTTTTCAGAAAGAGTAACCCCAACACCATCCGACCTCCGTCTAACCCAAACACTATTATCAACGTGGAAGAAATAGGAAAAGATAACTTTTGTTCGTTCCACCAGGCTGCCCACTCTGAAAAAACATGCCCACAATGGATTGGCAGCATGACTGTAGTAGTAAATCAGCTTCTGGATGATCAAAACCCTAGGGGATGTAGGGGAAGATGATTTTTCTGTCCATGAAGAAGATTTTCCCCCTGATGAAGAACCGGGGTCCTCTATTCTTGTGTTCGACACAATCCGCGGGGAGAACAATCATACCATCACTGATATCAATATGGCAGACGATCCTAAAGTCAAACCTGTACGAAATTATAGCCTTAGAAGCAAAGGACCGGTCTCCGAACAGTCCTTTGAAGAGAAGAAAAGGGCTTTCTTAAGGAAAATTATTCCCCCTGGGAATAAACAGCAAGCTGTTCCTGAGAAGCCCACGAACAACAACACCTGAGTAAATCAAAAGAGCAAGCTCCCGGTGGAGTCCTCCAAAGCCACTACCGAGCCTAGTCCTCATTTTGATTCCAGTTATAACATTGTTGAGGACATGAAAAAAACCAGAGCCAACATCTCCCTCCACGAGCTTGCCCGCATCACCAATCAACGAGAAATTATTCTCAAAGCCTTCGCCAATACCTCAAATACTAAGCCTGTGAGCAATACATCTGCGCAAGCTAGTCCAAGTGTTTAGTCTATTGTAAACGCCATCAATGTGAATTCCAGGGGATCCACTCCTCCCTTCCTCTTATCATTTGAGATTTTTAACTTCAACGTCCATAACTATCTAGTTGACTCCGGCGTGTCCACAAACTTCATGCCCCTGTCTGTTTGTAAGAAGCTAAACATCTGCCCAGAGAAAAATGATGCGAGAATCATCCAACTTGACAGATCGCAGGTGCCAGCTGTAGGAGAGCTTAATAATGTCATCATTCGCCTTTCGTCTAACTCTAGAGTCCACCAATGTATAGACATTGTAGTTGTAGATATCCCAGAAGCCTATGGCCTATTGCTCAGCAGAGACTGGTCCAACAAGCTGCAAGGGTATTTTTCCACTGACTATTCCCATCTGTGGCTTCCTTACAAGGGCCAGAACAACCAAATCAGGGTCGAAAACGAACCTTATATGAAATATACTGTGACTAATTTGGATGCTACTAAAACCTGTCAGCTTTTCCCAGGAGGAGCTTGGCATGTGTTTCTTGGAGGCCATTTTCGGATGTTACCATCCTCCTCAGTCCCCGGTAGGCCCAGAAATCCAGTCAGAACTAACACTCGTCACAGAAGACCAAGCCACCCCTGTCTCACACCAAGCCGAAATCCCTCCCAAACCTACAACTCCGGAGGAGCCAAAAAATGACGTGTGGACCCTGTATTACGACGGTTCTAAGACCCATGACGGAGCTGGCGCGAGCTGCATCCTGCTGGATCCTCAGAAGAAAAAGTTCTTGATTTCGTGTCGACTAGAGTTCTAATGCACCAACAATACTGCTGAATATGAAGCTTTATTCCTCGGACTCAAGAAGGCACTGGACTTAAAGGTAAGCTGCTTACAGGTCATCGGAGACTTTGAGATCATCACTCGGCAGGTACACAATACCATTCATTGTTTGTCTCCGCACTTAAAAGCTTATCAACAAGAGGTATGGCATCTTATTTCTGCTTTTGATGCGTTTGGAATTAAATCTGTCCTTAGAATGCATAATGCAACAGCTGATACTCTGGCTAATGTTTCTGCTATATTTACCCCTCTGAGGAATGGATTTTCTATTGAAGTTATGTATAAACCCTTCGTGCCAGATAATATTACTAATTTACGCATCTTTGATGATGACCAACAGATATTGGAATTCATGCACTACTACATTTGGCGGAAATTCCGACACCTGTTTCTGACGCTTTTGACCAAATGTCGGAAATTTTCCCAAATTTTTTCCATCCCGCTCGAAACCGTCGCTATACCGACGTCTATAGAAAAGTGTCGCAATACCGACACTTAAACTAGTGTCGCAATTGCGACGTTTAAAGGAAGACGTCGCAATTGCGACACCATGTCCCAAAGCGTCGCTATTGAGACGACTCTAAACGTCGCAACTGCGACACAATGTCTAGGTGTCGCCATTGCGACGTTTGGAGGCACCGTCCTAATAGCGACGCCTTTTCCGCCGTCGGTATAGCGACAGTTATTTTCGTGCTACATAAAAATACTAAACTTATATGGGCCCTACATAAAAATTCGAAACTTATATGCGCGCTACATAAAAATGTTTCGTATTTGTCGCAATAGCTACGTTTGATATCACGCGCGCATTCGCTCTCTGTTCTTGCAGAACAGCATTTGCCCTCAGCATTGGCGCTCAGCTCTTGCAGAACAGCATTTGCCCTCAACATTCGCCCTCGCCGTTCGCCTCTGGCCTTTCCTGCAATGTGCATTCGCCCTCAGCTCTTGCAAAATGGTAAGTTCTTACTGCAGCCCTTCCTCCTATAGTAGGGTTGACTCTATTTGGGTTTTTTTGGTCAATTCCATTGGATTGTGTTAGGCTGTAGGGTTCTCTCTAGATGTCAAGAATCAAGATTCAATACCCTCTATTATCTTCATCACCCAATACAAGATTCAAATTTTTCCCAAAGAAACGCTTATTAATTTGGCAGCCATTATTTCTCCCTGCTTTAAAAACCCTACATTTAAATGAAAACAAGCATTGCATTTCAACTACAAAAATCTATTAGTGTTCAAATGTACATGTGTGCTACATTAACGCCTGATATCATGCGCGTTTGCTCCCTCCGCTCTTAACACCATGCCTCTCGCATTCGCCTCTCGCCTCTTAACATCATCTCTCTTCGCATTCGCCCGAGCCTCGCAGAACAACATTCGCCCTCGCATTCGCCCCCAGCTCAGAACAACATTCGCCCCCGGATTCGCCCTCACTCTTTCGTATCAAAGATTCGCCCCGCATTCACCCTCGGCCCTTGCACATCCTTTGTTCCCTGCATGATTTGCCCTCGCCGTCGCTCCTCGCCTCTGCGTAACAACACTTTTCTCGCCCCGTGTACAGCATTCGCCCTCAGCTCTTGCAAAATGGTAAGTTCTTACTGCAGGCCCTTCCTCCTATAGTAGGGCTGACTCTATTTGGGTTTTTTTGGTCAATTCCATTGGATTGTGTTAGGCTGTAGGGTTCTCTCTAGATGTCAAGAATCAAGATTCAATACCCTCTATTATCTTCATCACCCGATACAAGATTTAAATTTTTCCTAAAGAAACGCTTATTAATTTGGCAGCCATTATTTCTCCCTGCTTTAAAAACCCTACATTTAAATGAAAACAAGCATTGCATTTCAACTACAAAAATCTATTAGTGTTCAAATGTGCATGTGTGCATCACTTGTGTAGGGTATTCCTTTTCCACTTTCACATTATCCAAGAATGTGTGCAGTATAGTTCATATTTTTTGTGATTTAGATTATCTTGAAAAAGGAAAGGTAAATTATTTCCCATGGAAAAGAAGGTTTTCCCTTTTTATAGGTTGTTTGGACTTACGTGGAAAAATTTATGGTATGCCTTTCATATTATGTAGTTTAAATTTGAATTAACAGATTATTCTACATGAAAATATAATTACCTATGTGATGTCCTTCATCACTAATTAAAATTATAGGCTTTCAATTTCCTAGACTCTAACTCATCTGATGCTAAATTCTATGTTCTCATTGGTGGATCACTCTTCCATTGATTTCCTTTCCCTCTGGATCTTGTCATACTTTAAAAGTCATCAATGATACATATATTATTTCAGGTATCCCAAAAGGCTTTATAGTAGAACATATTGTGAAGTTTTTTTGACACTTGAGGATTCTTTTTAGAACCGCAACGTGGTCTATGCTATCGAGTTATATACCAAGCAACTTGTCCTTAATAACCACACTATGAGGTAGGTTCAACCAGTTTGAACTTGTTGGGACATAGCATATGAAGTTGTGTGATGTGTCCATATCACAGGTCTATTATGGTGAAAAAAGTGAAGACATGTAATGATAGTTATTATGTTAACATTACTAGAAACATTTTCGAAATTATCCATGCTATCAAGATGTCAAAATTCCAGGCATTAGGTGTCAATACTCGTAGCTAATAGATATTAATAATAATATAAAAAAATCACAACTTTATTCTTGAAATATGATTGTTACACATTGGTAACCTAGTTCATGAGTTACTATCACCCAAAGATTGCAAAACAAACTTAAAATATAAATTAAACCAACATGAGAATCCAACTAAGGGTTTCTCGACAAAATCATGCCATAACCCGGCATTTTGAAACCCAAATTTGAATCCATCATAAGTAATACAATGCAAACTCAGATGGATTTTCAATGCATGTTTGCATGCTACACTTATTCTCTGTCTAGATATCATTTTTTAAATGGAACCATTAGTCAAGCCCACAGTTCTTTTTATGTGAAAAATTTCAGCTCTATTTGAGCTCTTTTTTGCTCCACCACCTCCATAAACCAGTGTTACACGGGGTCTCGCCCCCTCGCGCTCCGGGGTCTTGGGGACTTCTAGGGGATGTTTCCCTCACGCCCCCTCACGTCCCCTCACCGCCCCTTTTAGTTTATGGTTTCGTGTTAAAATTTGATGTGCCACTTAGCATATTTGAGAATCCAAGTGATTCTAATTCAGATGGTGACATGGTTGATCTTGATATATTCGTGCAGAAGTTGGATGCAGAGACTAGTGGGGCATTAACTTGAGCATTTATGCTCATTTATCAATATGATGATATCATTTGATATTCATATGTTATGTTTTATGTTTTATGTTTCAGACATAACTTATTTGTGTTTAAGTTTTATGTTTCAGACTTGAGTTGTAAACTTTAGTTTAAACTCTATTTTGAATCTTGATATAATATGTCATATGATATCTTAAACTTTTTTTTCATTGTACATTGTTAGTAGTTAAATTAATGATTATATAGTTACAAACTTACAAACTTACATGCATGATTGTATGATGTATGTTTTAACTTTTAACTTTTAAATTTGTTTCAATTATATGATTCATCATTCATCGATTTGTAATTTTATCATTTATGATTTATCTTTCATGATGCAAGTGTATGAGATGACCGTTTATACATTCCTTTCTTCGTCTTCGCCTTTCTTCAAAACTTCCATTTCATTTTTTGTTGCTCTTTGCGAGAGTGAAATTTGTTGCACTTTCTCTTGTAATTTTGATAGATCATGTTACAATTCTTCATCCTCATGAGTCATAGTAGAGCCTTCTGAAGGCTTAATGGGTGTTGAATTATCTTTACGGGGCATCTTTTAGAACCCAATAATGATATATATTCTACAATATGGCCTTGGAATCAATTCAAATTTATTCTTCAAACAAGACTTATGCAATTCAGAAAAAAAAACACACCTTTTTCTTGCTTTCGAGGAGCTCGATATTGAAATTGGATTATCTCTATGATTGTGGCTCTTCAATATTTGAAATTAAGCACTGAAGTAGCTCTCTGAATTCACCTTTGAATGCCATAGGTCTGACCTGATTTTGATTCTCCAAAAGAAAGTTATGTCCAATCTCCCACAATGACCTTATTATGGACTGGTTCGGTAGAGAAAACTTGTACGACTTGCCACGTGTCACTGTTTCATCCTTTGCCTCTGAAATTGATAACCAAGAAACTAAATTCCGTATAATTGCGACCACTTTTTACGACACTCCAATCCGATGCTCAGAGAGAGAGTTATTGAACTTTTCCCACAATCACCTCTTTGTGATGAAATTCGGGAGCTTGAAAAAGAACTACCTTCCACAGATCATATCTCCAAAAATATTGTGAACCAAGATCTGAAATTTTGTGACACGTTTCCTCAGGATTTCAGCTTCGTACCATAAAAATTTCAGATTCCGAAACTTCGTAGAAAAAAAATTATAGCGCAAATGCCACGATGACCTGTTTAGGAGCCTAAAAAAAGACCTAACTTCCAGAGATCATATCTCCAAAAATATTTCGAACCAAGCTCTGAACGTTTTATACATTCTTCCTCAGGATTTCGGCTTCACACACTAAAAATTTCAGCTTCTGAAACTTTGTAGAACAAAAGTTATAGCTAAAATGCGACGATGACCTATTTGGAGTAGCGAAACCCTAGAATCCAAAGCTTTGATACCAAATGTTGTGCAACCAGCTCCAAAAATAGAATAAAAGAGATATCAATGCCTTAGAAATAAGCCACTTCGAGGGGGAAACCTCCAATACATTTCATAAATGAAAAATTCTTGGATGATACAATTTACAAAACCTCCTTTCTATATATAGGAGTCCATGTGGCCATAATGTAATCCTAGTGGGCCACAATGTAATCCTAGCCGACCTAACAATAATAATTTAAGGGCACAATAATAGCAAAATTGGGGTTAGAAGGGTACAATAATAACAATAAGGGGGTTACACTAATAACAATAAGGGAATATACTAGTAATATAGGGACCTAACAAACTCTCTCTTTGAGCATCAGATTGGAATTCTATAAAAATTGGCCAAAATTATACAGAATTTAGTTTTCTGTTTACTTTATTCATAGCCTAAGGAGGAAATAGTGACACATGGAATGTTGTAAAAGATCTCTCTACTGAACCAGTACATAATTAGGACATTGTGGGAGATTGGGCATAACTCTATGTTGAAGAATCCAAATCAGGCTAGACCTATGGCATTGGAAAGAAGATTTATAGGGATAATAAAGGAATGAATTTAAAATCTTGGGGATTCAAAACCATAGAGATACATTAGATCCTATATCAAGCTCCTCAAAAGAAATAAAAACGTGTGTATTGTTTTAAAATTGCATAACTCTTGTTTGAAAATTTAGTTTTAAGGGACTCCAAGGGAATATTTAACCATAGATATTAGTATTGGGTTCTAAAATCACCCCTAAAAATAATTCAACACCCATTAAGCCCTCAGAAGGCTTTGCTATGACTCATGAAGAGGAAGAAGTGCAACATGATATATCAAAAGTAAAAGAAAAAGTGAAACAAATTTCGCTCTCGCAAAGAGTAACAAAAAATTAAATGGAAGCTAAGATGGATATTCTGAAGAAAATCATGGAATATAAAATGGATAGCATCGAAGCTAATATGGATGGCATGGAATCTAAGATGGATGGCGTGGAAGCTAAGATGGATGGTATAGAAGGGAACATGGAAGCTAAGATGGATGCTCTGAAGAAAGGTGTGGAAGCTAAGATGGATGGTTTGAAGAAAAGTGTGGAAGCTAATATGGATGGTTTGAAGAATGGCATGGAAGCTAAGATGGATGGTATAGAAGAAAACATGGAATATTTTAAGAAATACATGGAAGGTTTGAAGGAAGGTTTGACAAAATTGATACAAGAAACTATTCCTAATGGTGAAAAGGTAGTAGAGGAAATTAATGATGAGAAAAAAATAAATCTTAATCATGATTTCATAAACTATAATGTTGGATTGAAGACCCACCATATTCAAAATATCGATATGAG
The DNA here is from genome assembly GCA_034641835.2 of Pinus albicaulis. NCBI lineage: Eukaryota > Viridiplantae > Streptophyta > Pinopsida > Pinales > Pinaceae > Pinus > Pinus albicaulis. The sequence goes on along the minus strand of JAXQQM020073883.1, from coordinate 233,320 downwards.
GAAGTTTGATGGCAAGGATCCCATAACATAGATACTACAGATGGACCAATATTTTGATCTTCATAATGTGCAAAACAGACAAAAGGTACACATTGCAAATTTATATTTAGAAAAAAATACATTTGTATGGTATCGATGGCTTTTCTATCGTAAAAAAATTGTCACTTGGTCAATTTTTATGGAGGAAATGATAACACATTATGAGGACACAAAGAGAAACACCTTCTTTATCCAATTGATAAATCTCAAACAAAAGGGTTCAATGGTGGAGCACATTGAGGACTTCCAAAAATTGAATATAAGGGTAACTAATATTCCAAAGGAACACATGATTGATGTCTTCATAGGGACTTTAAAGGATAACATCAACCATGAGGTTCTCCTTTGGGAACCTGATTCATTAGATAAGGCATTCAAGTTGGTATTGAAAAATTGAAAGAAAAATTATGGCGACAAGGAAGTTTACCATTGACATATATAAATATGGAAATGTTGCTACTCCTAGACTTCCACAGCCTATAAGGTTGACTCCACAATGATTGGAAGAAAAAAGAGAAAAATTGCTTTGCTATAGTTGTGATAGAAAATACACTAAAGGTCATAAGTGTGCTAAGAAGAAATTATTTTACATAGATTGTGAAGAGGGGGAAGAAAAGGAACAAGAAACTTCAAAATAAGAGGATATACACCAGGAACCAACCCCAGAGGAAGAATAAATGAATCCGACGATATCCTATAATGAATTGGTGGGAATTGCCACTCCTAAAACTCTCAATATAGAAGGACATATCAAGAAGAAAAATGTAATAGTGCTTATTGATTCGGTTAGTAACCATAATTTTATTCATTGTAGGGTATCCAAGGAATTGAATTTCTTCCTATACCCGGCACGAGAGTGTCAAGTGATGGTGGAAAATGGAGGAACTATAAATTTCTCTGGAAAGTTCCATAATATCATGCTAACCATGGGGTAATATGTATTGAATATTCCAATGCTTTCCATTCCAATGGGTGGTGATGATGTTGTACTAGGAGTAGAATGGTTACAATATTTGGGTATGGTAGCTTTCAATTTTAAAGAAATTTTCCTCAATTTTTTTTTGGAAGCAAAGGAATATTAATTACGGGCTATCACAGGGATTCCAGGAAAGATAATAAGTTCTAATCTCATGAAACATATTCTGAAGAAAGAACAACAAGGCGTAATTTCACAATTATGCTCACTAAAAGTTCCAACATCAAAATCATTTATTTCTCCAGATCTCCAAAAAGTCTTCGACAATCATTCCAAGCTATTTAAAACTCCCAAAGGACTCCAACCTATTCATGATCATGATCATGCTATTCATTTGATTACGAGGAGTGTTCCTCGAAACGTGAGGCCTTACATATATCCTTATGTCCAAGAGAGAAAAATTGAACGTACGATTGCAGAAATTCTAGAGGCTCCTATAATTCAACCCAGTCAAAGTTCTATTTCTACTCCAGTGGTATTGGTGCACAAGAAGGATGGATAATGGCTCATGTGTCTGAATTATAGGGAGCTCAATAAGCTCACTATTAAAGATAAATTTCCCATTCCTATGATTGATGAATTATTGGATCTTCGTTCAGGATATCATGAAATTAGAATGAATACTGAAGACATTCTGAAAATAGCATTTCGAACTCATGAGGGTCATTATGATTTTTTGGTCATGCTTTTGGCCTTATCAAAGCACCTTGTACATTTCAAGGGTTGATGAATTCCATTTTCAAACCCTTCCTTAGAAAATGTGTGTTAGTATTTTTTGACGATATACTAATCTACAACAAGTCTTAGAAGGATCATGTTCAACATGTTGACAGGGTGTTCAAACTATTGGAGGAGAAACAATTATATGCAAAAACCTCCAAATTTTTCTTTGGAGTACACAAGGTTGAATATTTGGGTCATATTGCATCTCAGGAGAGTGTTAAGGTAGACCCTAACAAAATTAAATCTAGTAAGGAATGGAAAGTCCCCACAACCACAAAGATGTTGCGAGGATTTCTTGGGTTAACATGGTATTATTGTAATTTTTTTAAGAATTATGGGAGAATAACAACAACTCTAACAACATTGTTGAAGAAAGATGCATTTTCATGGATTCCTGAAGCAACGAAGTCCTTTGAACATATTAAAGAGGCAATGTTCCAACCACCAGTCTTAGCAATGCAAAACATCACACAAACCTTTATTTTGGAATGTGATGCCTCAGGAAAAGGAATTGTTGTTTTTTTAAGGCAAGAAGGAAGACCCGTTTCTTTTGAAAGTCATCAAATCAAAGGAAAGTATTTACAGAAAGATATTTTTGAGAAGGAAATGTTTGAAATACTACATGCACTAAAGAAATGGAGACCTTACCTAATGGGAAGACACTTCAAGGTAAAAATTGATCATGATAGACTTAAATACTTTTTGGAACAAAGACTATCTTCAGAAGAGAAACAAAAATGGGTTACAAAGATGTTGGGTTATGACTTTGAAATTATCGACAAAAAAGGAAAGCTAAATGTTGTTGTAGATGCACTCTCAAGAAAGGATGAGGATGTTGAATCATTGCTTTGTGCCATTTCTATTATCCAACCCAATTGGATAACCGAAGTAAGGGAGGAATTGATGAATGACGAAGAAGTATGGACACTCATTCAAAAGTTACAGCAAGATCCCAGTATATCTAATAATTTTATTTGGGAAAATGATTCTTGTATCTTTGTAACAATTCCCAAATAAAACAAAACATTATTTTGGAATTGCATACCTCTCCCTTAGGAGAACACTCAGGATTTTTAAAAACTTACCATGGGGTGAATAAATATTTTTTTTGGGATGGCCTTAAATTTGATATTCAAAATTTTGTGGCAGAATGTTTGATTTGCCAATAAAATAAAGTTGAGACAATTAAGACCCTCAGTCTACTACAACATTTATCCATTCCAAATCAATGTTGGGAGGAGGATTCAATGTATTTTATGACAGGTTTACCTAAAACCCAAGGAAAGAGTTTCATCACGGTGGTAGTTGATAGACTTACCAAGTATGCACACTTTTGTTCATTATCTCATCCATTTAACAAGAGTATAGTTTCTATTGCATTTATGGAAACAATTCAAAAGCTACATGGAAACCCAAATATTATTGTAAGCGATAGAGATTCCATTTTCAATGGAACTTTTTGGATGGAATTACTTTCTTGTTTGGGTACTCAACTAGCTCATAGCTCATCTTATCATGTTCAATCCGATGGGAAAACTGAGATTGTGAACTTTTTTTTGGAAGGATATCTTCATTGCTTTGTATCTGATAAACAAACACAATGGGTCAACTGGTTACCTCTAGCTGAATGGTGGTATAACACTTCCTTCCACACTATATAAAAAATGACCCCAATTATGGAACTTTATGGATATCATTCGACGTCCATCAAATCATAATTAAGAGAACATTCTAAGGTTCAAGTAGTGTAATATCAGATCGAGCATCAACAACAAGTTCTCCAGCTCTAAAAGGGTAACCTAAATTTGAATCAGAATAAAATGAAACAATAGGCAGATCAACATCACAGTGAGAGAAGTTTTAATGTAGGTGACTGGGTATTTTTACGACTACAACCATACAAAAAAACGTCCCTCAAGAAAGCTAATAAGGATAATAAATTATCTCCAAAGTACTATGGTCCTTACAAGGTGGTGCAAAAGATTGGTATTGTGGCATACAAATTGGAGTTTCCTGCATCTTCCCGAGTGCACCTATTTTTCCATTTTTCATGCTTAAAGAAGGTTATAGGTGACAAAATTTCGATTGAAACAATATTTCCAAAACATGATGAGGAAGGAAAAATCATATTGGAACTTGAAGCAGTCATAGAAATAAGAACTCAACAGCTACGAAATCGATCAATTTCAGAGTATCTCATTAAGTGGAAGAACTAAGCATTCAGAACTACTCAAGCATTGAGGACAACACTTATTTGAATGAGAGGGGAATGGTAGGGCCCTATATTACTAGTGTAGTCCCTTATTGTTGTTAGTGCAGCCCCCTTATTGTTATTTTTGTACCCATGTAGTCCCCATTTTGTTATTATTATGTCCCATAATAGCCCACTATTGTTATTGTTGTTCTCTTACATTATTATTGTTAGGTCGGCTAGGATTATATTTTGACCCCATGGAGTCCTATACATAGAAAGGAGGTTTTTTCATTTTTGTCACCCAAGAATTGTTAATTTATGTAATGTAAATGAGGTTTCCCCCTCAAATTGATTGATTTCTAAGTCATTGATCTCTATTTTCTTATATTTTGTGAGTTTGTTTCATAACAAGGGGTCCCATAGTAATTTACCCTATAAAGAGGTTTGAAATCTAAAATAGTAAAGGGATATTGTTATGACCTCGAAAAATAGCAACATTCTATGAAAAATCATGAAACTCTACCAGTAAATATTAACCCAAATCCAACTTGGTAGGTCCCACTATCTCTTGAACTTGAAATAAACTATATGAGAGTTCATGTCTAAGTTGAGAAAATCATTTATTACATTTACAAGGCTAAAGTATGAAATTCATTTCCATGACTTATTCCCTCCCAAGAGGTGATTTAAATATCATAAGGTGCTTATACACAAGGGATGCTAAAAATTTTAGATAAGTTATTCCATTCCTCTAGTGTTGCTTCATTGTTATTGTGTGTCCATAGCCTCAACGAAACCACCTAATATTATGAGTCTTTCTCTGCTCTGAACAAGTATCCATGGAATTGATGGATATACTTACATGTCCCAAATGATTTGAAATGTTTTTCTCAAGACTTTACCTTTCCCTTTATATTTCTCTCTTTTTGTGTGTATGTGTGTGTTTTTTGTGTCAAAGAGGGAATTTTAATTAACTTTTAAAGGAATGTGGAAATATACATATTTGTGAGAATTATTTTTTTTATACTTTCCTTATGATAATATTCTATGCTATGTGGGATGCCCTAGGTACTCTATAATATTTTAGGAAAAACATTATCCAGTACTTAAATATGAGCGAGTGGAGCAATGAAGGTAATTGATGACCTATCAATAATTAGGCCCGAGCTACTAATTTTTGTCCATTGTTCAAGACATGTTTGATCTACATGCATCTCTAAAAAATATTAATAATAGTTGAAACAATGGAGTAGAGAGATAAACAAAAATACCCTAAAAAAAGTACCACCTCCCTATTATGAGGGAGAGGTTGCATTTTATAAGAAAGGTGCCTTCTTATTAACTTGATTACAAATAGTTTTGCATGGAAACAATAAAAAATTATTTAGATATTTTATACCTTGTTTTAAGTTTCCCAAGTAGTTTACATGAGAAAAAAACAATAAATATTTTAGGTATTTCCTTCCTTATTATAAGTTTCCCAACTAGCATGCAAGAGAAACATAAAATATAGCATTAGATGTTTCTTTCCTAATTATGATTTTCCCTCGAAGGGGTACACATTTCTTGGTTTCCTAAATCCTCCTTGTTTGGAGTTGAAAGTGTCCCTACTTTCACCACCAAATGAGTAAAAAGTGTTGCAATTTATGTGTAATCATCCATTTTTCTAGGGGTGATACTATAAATAGTTCAGGATGTAGCTACCCTACCCAACAATAACTAGTTGATCTATGAGGAATTATGTATAGAAAGGTACATGGATCAAAAACAATATGAGAAGATGTTGTCAATGGAGGATCCAATCTGGGAAACCATAGAGTGTGGCCCTCTTCCCAAACTGAATATCAATTCCTTGCACGCAACCACAACCGAACATAATTTGTCGAAATGACATTAGTTGTGTTAAGGAACCTACTATCACAAGACTAAACATCTCATCAGCTAAGACTCTAGAGTTATTTGAATCATCTCCATACATATATTTAGTCCCATTTTTTCTGGAAATTGTAGCCAACAAATTCATCAGAATGTTTAAGGCTAAAAAAAATAGCTAGAGCAAGACATGTTCGTGTAGGACGATGATTAGAAGGGATCATACATTGAGTACTGTTTTTTCTACACAGGAATTGCTACAAGGTTGGCACAATGTCCAGACAAGTCACTTTTGGTGTTGAGTATGAAATGAAAATTTAATGGAATAGGCGATTCTCTCCCCATTTACATAATATATTCACTTGCCACATAATTAATAGGACAATAATAACTATAGGCATTTTTGGGAGCATAATTTTGGAACTAGCGCCGCATGCTTTGACTTTGTTTGATACCTTTACATAGTCTTTCAATATTTGAAAGGTCACGTCCATCCACTAACGGAGAGATAAGAGAACCTATGTGTATCAAATCTACTTGTAAAGTTTTAGTATTTTGATTAGTGAGAGACGATTTGGATTTGGCATTAGCTTCATTGCTGGCACAACTTCCCTTAGTATTATATTGGCCACTAGTACTATGATCCATTTTTAAGGAATATTAAGCTCCAATAGAATGGTCAATAATAGCACATAAAGGATCATATTGGTTTTCTTGAGTTGATATATCAAGATGAAGTTGATCAATAGTAGACAAAACTAGTATATATTTATTAGATTTATTAACAACATAAAGGCCCATAATATCCTTACTAGGTTGATTAATAATATAAAGGCTTGGTGTTAAAAGCACCCCATCCCGAGAATAGAAAAAAAAAATTGTTATGCAAATAAGGAAAGAAACATTGACCCAATCTGTCATCCTGGATATTTTTTTAGGAGGAAAAGGATTCATTGTAATTAATCTTGGGATAAGACTCTCTTGTCTAGTGCTTGATACATGTGAATTGACTAGTTCCCAGGAAAGTTGAGCACACAAAAACCTCATCATTGTGGTATCAATAGCAACATGAGTGGTGACATCATTAACACAATAATTTACTTCTTGAATTGTTGAACCATGAACATATCCAGGTTGAGAAATTGAGTTGAGGTTATGTGTGATAGAATTATAATGATATGGCATTGAACACCCTCTAATCCTAGAGTGCTTGATAGGTGGATTGATTATAGATGAATTTGTTAAGGATCTTGAAGGAAGAGAGACAGCATTAATTTCCACATTAGACATGTAGGTGAAATTCCTTTTAAACCATCATTAAGCTACAAATTACCATGTTCAGTTCCAACGTTAGATCCAAGGGGACTATCCAACTAATGATAAATTCCCTATTACACAGTTGGCCAGAACTGCAAGAAAATTCCCTTGGAAGGACTAAAACGGTATTGAATTCAAACCATTCTTAGAATGTAATTTTTCTATTTGAAATTGCAAATTATGGATTCACAAAGGTTTCTAGTGTATATGTTCCATAGGGTCATGAAGTTGAATTTTGTCTATTTCAAATGGAGCACTTAGACCCTCTGAAGACTCTGCATCAAAATTTTCCTAAGACAATGATTGGGAGGGTAAATATCTCAGCATGAAATGGCCACCAATTTTTTCCCTATGATTGGTCTGAGAGGGGGCATCCTTTGACAAGGTTTGTGACCATAATTATTCTTTGTGACTCTACAAGATTCTTTACTTGGAGTTAACAATTGTTACTTTACAACAAGATTTGTAAATGAATAATTATGTTTCTCCATATCATGCCTATGTCCTTTAAATTGATCCCATCTATCATCACCATAGGAATTCCTTTCTAGAATTTTTTTTTTATTCGTATCCATCTCTATTGCAACAGAACTTCCCTTGCCACCGAAAGTTTTAGCTATATTGGAATCACTCTTACGTATTTCTTTGCCGCTTCCAGCACTGGACCATCTACCAAAACTATTAGGAGTAGTCTTTGAATGAATATATATGCAATATGATCCTCCATAACACCTTACCTTAGAAAAATCATGAAATGAAGAATTAAAATGATCATTGTAATCATATGACTCTTGGTTTCTCCACTCCACATAATAATATTTTTCATGCTCATCAAGGAATCTATCTGGTGAAATACACCTGGGTTTGTCCAACTCACCAAATTGAAAAATTTCCTTGCTACCCAAATGTTTTTCAACATAGATTGTGTGTTCATAGATCAAGTTGGGGATACCCATGTGGGTTGTGTGAATAGATATGCAAATTATTGAAGTGGGGGTACTAGATTAGTTAGGTTATCTAGTTTGATAGGGAAAACCAAAAGCAAAGAAACATATTGGTTCAAAATGACTTTCTTAATGAGACCTTTTCCAATAAGAGGTTGTGTTGGTTTAAACGAAGAGGATGTGATCAAATAGGTGCAACCCTCATGCTGCAAATTAATGATATTTAGCATGATAAACAACATGCCTATCTTGTTGATATGGAATTTTGGGTAATAGATTGGTACAATCGAGAGGAGAAACATCACACACTACAATATCTCAAAAATGACCAATAACAAAGGTCACTATACAATGGTGGGAGATAGTAATATGATGACTTTTATTTTGTACCGAACCAAGCTAATATGGGTCCACGTGTGGAATGGTGGGAAGGTTAAAGTGTTGAGCCAAGTCCTAGGCCACAAGATTCTTTTGACTCCCATTGTCAAGGATAAGAGTAGTCAATTATTATGGGTAAACAAATGTGAAAAAGAGCTGTTGACTTCATAAGAAGTCATGAGGATGAGAGAGGGTCCTATTTTGGTAAGATTGTAGAGAGAAACAACTGTAGGAGGAGGTTGGGAATATGGTTGCTCGGCCTTGGTAAAAGGTGTCTTTTTAGTGCACATATTTTTAAGTGCTCAATAATCGGTAGAAGTATGCGAATTGGTTTTATGGAAGGTACACCAGGGGGTATTGTGAGGTGTTGGGGATGAGTCAAGAGTCACATTAGAAGGACCAGTAGGAGAGCAGCCATATATGGGTTTAGGATATCAGATTCGAGGAGCCACTTTGCGTTCCACAACTTGGCCTAAAGAAAGGCCTTTTCCAAGGAAGGACTATCGAACAATTCAACTTCTCAACAAAAAACCATTAAGAAACCAGAATTAAATTTGATTAGATATCATTTTTGGGATTCAACTACGTTAAGTAAGAATTTAATGTATGACCATTTCCATGAGAGGTAGTCGCAACTGACTAATTTCTCATGATTTTTGAATATTCCACTTAGCACTCATTGCATCGGGTGATGCTCATAGGGGTAAAGAAGTGGGATTGAAACTAGTGAAATGAATCACATAGTGTCAATGAGCTCCTCTTATGGATCAAAGATATTTATTTTAATGCACTACTTACAAAATACCTCGATATAGGATTGTATTTACTAATTCGGTTGTTGGAAGATCTACAACCATTTGACAAGGAGATTATGCAGATATCCTGGTGGGTAGAAGCATGATCTTAATACCTGCAAGAAGTCATCCCAATATGTGATGTTAGTAGAACTAGTTTCTTTTATCTTTGTGAGCTTAATGACCAAGGATATATCTCTAATTGGGCATCCCACCATTCTTTCACCATGCCTTCCAATCATAGGCTCGAGATTTTAAGCTTCCTGTATTTTGTCATCTCGGGTCATGTTTTGAAATAGTTGGAGAGACTGTGGATCTAAGATACGATAACCGCTCCATTCATTTGGCCTGAAAATTTAGGAAATTGAAAGCAAGGATCTAGCTGCATGTACCCTGGAAGGTGTCTCTATTGTTGTAGATTGATTATCTCGTGAAGAGCCATGGCTAAATCCTAGATTAGCGATTCCTCAGGTGAGTCCTCAAATGAGGTTGCTTTATGAGGCAACATGATTTTCATCCACCCAAATGGATTGAAGTGTAGATATTTGTGATGAGATGGCTCTAGTTTCCTTAAGGAATAAGGTGCATTGGGAAGCGTGTTGAACAACTAAGGGTGTGCAACTGCTAAACCACGAGTCTATGAAAAAAAGAGTTCTTTGAATAAATGGATGTTTCCCGTCTACTCCTTGATGTTGACAAGTAGATTCCTGAGATTTCTTGGTCTGATACAAATTGGTCTACATCCAGATCTAAAAATTATTAATCATACATGACACAACAAAGCAAGAGAGAGATAAATAACAAGATCCTGAAAAAAATACCACATTCTATTATGAGGAAGAGGTTGTCTTTTATAAGCAAGACACCTTCTTATTAACTTTATTACAAATAATTTTTCATGGAAACAACAGAAACTTATTTAGATATTGAATTCCTTATTATAAGTTGCCCAACTAGTTTGTATGAGAAAAAGAAAATACATATTTTAAATATTATTTCCTTATCATAAGCTGTCCAACTAGTCTGCATGAGAAACATCAAATACATTATTAGATATTTTCTTCATCATTACGAGTTTCCTCATAAAAAATATGTCTTTCTTTCTTACGCAATATCCCACCACCAAGCCCGAGTCTTAACTACTAAAATAAAATTACAACAATACAGAAAAACAAATACCTCATATTTTGGTTTCCAATCAACTTTGCTCCATATCAATGAAGTAAAATAATCTTAACAACAATCATATACTTCTTAAAAAAAACCACTTAAATAAGATGAAGATAGAAAGTTAAAAATAAATAAATAAAAAATATTCAAATCAAACAAAAGGAACCAACGTGGAAAGCCATTTTGGGATCGTTGCATATTATTGAGGAAGGGTTGGTAATGGTGAATAGGTCAGGATTAGGCTTGACCCTTGGATTGGTTGCAACGAAGGATTCTATACCCCGAAAGAGTTAAGAATCCACATATGGTCCAAAGGGTTTCATTTCCTAAATCAAATGGAATAGGTGGGATCCTCATCGCATTGGCAACAAGGGTGGATGATGGGGGAAGATATGCAGATTGATCCTCATTGGTATGAGGTCTGGCAGAATTATATAAGTGAGTTGGTAAGGTCAAATGTGTTCATCCAAGAGAGAGTGTATGAACTATGTTGGGTTCATGCCCCCTCAGGAAAATATTCACCAAAGTTCAGATACTCTTATATCATGGAAAGAAAGGGATGGGAGGCACCAGAATGGTGGGAAAAACTTCTTTGGAAGCTGAAATGCCTAGCAAAAAGCCGACAATTCTTTTGGTGCATCTAAAAAAACAAAGTCCCAACCTGGGATAACATACAAAAAGGAAGAAGGAAGGGCTGGGTTGGTGCCCTCTATGCAAATAAGATGTTGAATATGTCTCCCATCTTTTCCTTCATTGCTCTTTCAGTAAGCTTGTTTGCGTTGAGGCTCAGGCCCTCTTAGACAAGGTTCAAAGGTGGGAAGGGGGTACTGTCTAGGAAGCTTGGCAGGATTAGTGGCATGGGAGTTTGGAGGAAAACTGGAAGGCACTACCCCGAATGATATCATGGGGAATCTAGCTAGCAAAGAACATGATCATTTTTAGTTCTGGAGAGTGCATCAATCTATGATCTAATGTCGGCTCCAAAATTAAAATCTATTGCTAGGGTGATCTCGCCGGAGGTGATAAAAGGAGATATACCGTGGGCATATTTTGACGAAGTGTCCAGCTTGGAAAACATCTGTGGAGCGGGCATAGTGATACACTTAAGCTCGAACAAAAGAATGGAAGCCTCGGTGGGCCTTGGTAGTGGAACCAACAATTATGCTGAACTCAAAGCCCTACACGTTCTTCTATGCTGGCTTATCCAAATGGGTTGTCTCTCGGTTCAGATTTTTGGAGATTCATTGAACATAATCAAATGGTTCAACAAGGAATTCATACGTAAAACTATCTTTTAAGACACATTCTTGAGGAATTTTGGACACTAAATGATCACTTTTCTTACATTTCTGTGTGTTTATAGGGAACAGAAAGATGCAACATACATCCTTTCTAAGGAGGGTGTACAATAGACTTTGGGCAGCTGGAAAATCAGAAAAATAGGTCTGGAAGGCACTGAGGAGTGGGACCAGCCCCCTTTCCCATGTCTGGGGCCATTCCATTATCTGGTTCTTGTCGTTTCTTATATTTGTGTTTTCTATATATGTCAAAAACAGTTGTATTTGTTTCATTTATGTTACTCAGACAGAACTATACTTTATACCAGACACTTTCTATTTTGCTTTAGGGTGACAAAAACTATTGATATGTTTTGGACCGCTTCTATACCCTTGTTTGAGTTGTTTTCCTCATAAGAGGAGGCTCAGGAATAGAAGTGGGTTTATAGTCTGTTTCCCTTGATGTCAACGTCTGAATAAGGTTCTTTTACGTGGGTCATGATTTTTGGTTTTGGCCGAATGACCACGACTACATGATTTGGTTCTTGGAATCTTAGAAATATTTCAAACAAATGGAATGCTTAAATGCATGTGCACAATTAACTTTCTATTATCTAATAAAAAGTTAGTTTTTTCTGTGAAAAAAACAAAAGAAACCAATCAAATTATTTATATACAAGTCAGCAACTAATTAAAATATATTTTTAATACATGACTATTGACATGAAAAGGGACTACTACTCCTTTGCAATTCTACAGTAATGCAATCCCTTCATCCCAATGCCTCCATGGTCCCGAAAGCCATGTGAAAATGAAACTTCGTACAACCCCACCATTCCTACCAAATCTATTTAAATATGTCGATGGCCATATTCTTCATGGGTGTACTTTTTAATGCATTTTTAATTCGGAGGGAAAAAATAAAGAAAACATCTTGACTTTTAATAGTTAATGTGTTAAACAACAAATTCAGGGGTGTACACATATTTTATGCGTTAAAAGATAAAAGTCAAAGGTATTATATAAAATTTATATTTTTGTTGCAGGATCCGATGCATATGTGATCCAGGGACAGATTGCAATAATAGTTAATAATCAAGTTAGCAAATATAAAGCAAAATATTAAAGAAGTTTAAACGCACACAATATATTTAGTGTGAGATTGATTTACAAAATTTGTAAGAACGGAGGAGAATTATTTGAAATTTTTATTTTGTATATATTATTATTTTTTGTTGGCTTGATGTAAGTGGTTTTAAATTTTAAATTTCAGAGTTTACATATTATTTTATAACGCATTTATTGTTAATTAGATGGTATATATTATTATTTATTTTGCATATATTATTTAAAAGAGAAAGAATATTACATACGAAAAATATGTATACTTAAATTGTTTTTCTTTGTAATTTTTTTAGAATTAATAAATATATTAAAAAATTGTAATATTAAGATAATTATACTAATCATTGGTACAATTTTTTTTTCTCTTTACGTGTTTCCTTATGATTCGAAACTTTCAAAACTCGACAACTTTACCAAAAAGACACTCTTAAAATCCAATCTTCTTTTAAAAAGATTGGCAAATATGTTCATTTGTATTTTAGTTATTATGGATTTAAACAATGCACTGATTAATATATATATATATATATATATATATATATATATATATATATATATTAATTCATGAGGGGATTTGCTCTGATGATCTTTTCTAGGTTACCAAATATATATTGATTAAGCTCATAGTGTATATATAATCCCTAAATGCACATCTTTACTCTCGTGGAAGACATAAAAGTTAGACCATCCTAGAATTGAATATAAAACCTTTGACTTATATTTATTTTACATTTTCACGAGCTTATTAACTAAAATACCAAAAAAAACATGATTATATATTTAAAATAAATACATAAATACTTATTTTTATCTTTCAAACTTTCTTTTTTCAGATATTCCCCCACCCACCGCCCCCCCCCCCTCCCTTTCTTGCCTTTTTTTGTAAATATGTCTAAGTATTTATATCGATAGTTGAGGAAATTACATGATATATTACATGTAATATTCCTACTTAGCCCTTGCTAAGAGGAATATTCATTTTTGTTTTAATTTTTGTTGCATGAATAAATAAATAAAGGAGGACATGTAAAACTCATAAAAAGGCTAAATAAATCAAGGCCCATGTGAACAAAGATAAATCAGGGCCATGTAAATAATCACTTGCAAGTGTGAAAGAGGTTTGAGCTGAAGACTGGGTTAACCTTGACGAAATCTACAGTGCTATCTAGGTTCAATGCATCTCCAAAAGGGACAGCGCAGTTCTATAAGGAGGCCTCTCATGTGAAAAGGGGCAACTCATCAAGGTGGTTTAGGGTTTGCAAAGGCTTTTCATCTTATAAAAGGAGAGGGAGGGCAGCAAAAGAAGGTTGTTGATTGATCATAATTCTGAGTATTTGTCTGCTTAGACAAATACCATTCTTTGCTGTTTAGTGGAGGATTGTGCTTGGAATTCCTATGCAGGGATTTCACCTCTTACTTTGAGGGTTCTTGGAGGAGTATTTGCTGAATTGATCCACTATTAGGCTTGAGGCCAAGCTCTACTTTCATTAGTAGCACAGATCTAGTGAGGGTTTGTCAGTTTTTGCAAGCTGCAGCAAGTGGAGTTTTAGATTTGCAGATATCTAGTTTGTTTTGGGAGCCTCTTCTCATGGAATGTGTCTTTTAACCTTCTAGAAGAGTGTCTCTTCTTTTCGTGCTTTAGATCTGTAATTTTGCAGTGGGAAACTATATCATTTGAGCTACAGTGTTGTTCCTATTGATGGATTGCGTTATTTTAGTATGAGGTTCTTCATGGTGTTTTGATCATAGTTTAGGTCAGAGATCTCTAGTGTTGGGCTTTGCTTTCCACTTGGTGATCTATGGATTAGCTTGTTGATCCATGTTTTGTTTAGATCTGATCCATTGTAATGAAATGTTATATTCAGAAATTTACTGCAGCAATTTACAGATCTGCAACTTGTTTTTCAGATCTACTCTTATCTATGCATGATTTGGTCAAAACCCCAAGGGGATCTTGTAGAGAAAACTATCTAGTTTCTAGATCTAAAATAGATCTGATGTTTTGTCCACAGATCTGTCCTAGATTTGAGTTGTAATATGCAGCTGCTTCAGCTCCTGAAAATAACGTTGTTGAGCCATTTCTGGTGATATATACATGTTGTAGCTCTCTTTTCTGAAGATATCTTGCTCTCTTATCTCATGTAATCTACTGTATATTGAAAGATCTTAACTTTACTTATGATTTGTTGCTATACTTTCATTTATTAATGATATATGATGGCATCCTGCTCATATGGACCAAGACTGCTTTATTCTTGAGGCAGTTTGTTGTGCATAGCTGCAACCCCTCTTGTTGGGTGTTTTTCAGCTATACTAGGTTGTGGGAGACCTGTTTACCACACCTAGTTTGATTTTTTTTTACTCTCCTTGTAGATCTGTACTCCAGATTTGTTGATATAAAGGATCCAAGGGTTGTAAACTCATTTCTATACATCAATCTTTCAAGAAGTGCGTTATTTTCCAAGCTTGCTATGATATCCCCAATTTGGGAACATTATAGTTGTATCAGAGCTCCTTTCTTGGCACAAACTATGCTTGCCTTGGAGCCCTAGCCATGTTGCATTCAGAAGAAGATGATCCTCTTACTGAGAGGGAGAAGAGGTACCAGAATAGAAGTCATAAGAAGTATGACTACACTAATAATGATCCTGACAAGGGTCAAGACAAGGGGAAAGCCCCTGAAGCTGTGAATGATAAAGAAGAAGAGGAGTTTGCAAAAACTCTTTTGGAGACCATGCGAGACCTTACTAAGGATATCAAAGAGATGAGGCTGGAAAGAATGAGGGAATATCTTGGGGTATTTCAGTTGGGAGAAAGCTCAGATATGTCTTATCATGGGATTGGTCAACTAGTGAATCTGCCACCAGCCCCACAAGCTTCACAATGCTCCACTATGCCTACCTTCTTGGCTGTGGAGAATGAAGGACCACATGAGAAAGCTTCCCTTGAAGATTACTTTGTGGAGTATGATTCTCAAAGTCGAAGATTCAAGGATCACTTGAGTTTCCAAGACTTTTGTCACCTCAAGGACAGAAGAAGGCCAGGGAAGTAGTATAGAGATGGTGGTTTCTTTCATGGTAGACACCACACTATGGGAAGATTGTTTTTGCCAAAGTTTGATGAATCATCCTCCAGTTCTGCCAAGGCATGGGTAGAAAATCTGGATATCTATTTCCAATTGAATAAAGTCCCTGAAGTTGAAGCCATCAAGATTGTAGCGCTGCACTTTGAAGGTGAAGCACACAATCAGTGGTTCCATGGGTTGTCTACATTGGGACACATCAATGTGACTACCTATGATGAGTTCACTAGAAGAATGGTGGAGAGGTTTGATAAGAAGGATCCCGAAGCACCCTTCATAAGCCTTGCAAAGCTGAAGCAATCAGGAGATGCAAAGACTTATATCTCTGAGTTTCTGAGATTATCAGTGATGGCTCCTGATCTATCTGTAGCAAGGAGAGTCTACATGTTCATTGATGGCCTGGAGGAACCTTTGCATGGGTTGGTTAAATCTACCAAGCCCATCACTTTGCATGATGCCATTGAGAGAGCTAGAGATCTCCAAGATGCCTTGCCAAAAACAAAGGCAACTTTCCAAAGAAAATGCCCTCAATTATCTAAGGGGAAGGAAGGAAAAGCTACTCCTCCCAAGGAGAGCTCTCTGAAGAAACCTCTTGATATTGATCTCAGGAGGGAACTGAGGAAAAATAAACTGTGTTTCACTTGCCAAGAGTCATGGGTACTGGGACATAGATGTGCTGCTGGAAGGGCACACTACATATAAGTCTTCTCAAGTTTTGAGGAGGAAGATGAATATGATGAACCTAGGAGGGTTCACAGCGCTGATGATGATGAGGAAGATCAAACACTATCTAGAGATGGGAAGGGAGCCTTTGCTCCAACTAGTTGGACTCTTTCTTCTTTGAGAGGAGTGCCTAAGTATTGACCCTAAGAGTACAAGGTTCAGTCATGAATCAGAGAGTATATGTACTGATTGACAGTGGGGCAACCCACAAATTTATTGATGCTCATCTTGTGCAAAAGAAAGGAATCCCCACTGATACTTTTGAGGGATTTTCTATCTTGGTCCCAGGGGATAGGACCATGCAATGCATGCAATATGTTCCATCACTCTCTGTCACTATGGGATCCTACACTTTGGTGGATCACTTTTTAGTAGTTGACATTCCAGACACCAACATCATTTTGGGTGTCCAGCGGTTAATTACCTTAGGGAAGGTTACCATTGATTAGAAAGCTTTGCATATGGAATGGGTGGACTTGAATAGTGGGAAACCACAAATGATTCAAGGCATGAACACTTATCCTTCACCTAATGTTTCCACACAAACAACAGAGATGGATTTGTGCAGTGGAAGCAGGGATCTCACTGTTCCTTCTCTCATGTTCATGAGGATGCTGCAAGGGATATTATTATCTCATGGCAAGCCACCCGAGATACCATCAGATTTAGATCTTGTGGGGGAAGCCTCACAAATTTCTTCTCCAAATCTAGATCTAGGAAGGATTGGAGCAATGAAAGATCATGCTACAATGTTGAGGGAGGAGTATAAGGGGAGGATCAGCCTTCCAACAAACGATTTTGGCATGTGTAACGTCAAAGGAGCAATCAGCAACAAGACAAGCATTCCCATGGATGTATCAACAGTGTTGTCATTGTTGAGCAGTGTCGATATTTATTGGAAATCTCAACTGCTTGTAGAGTATTCCAAATATCTCCACACATGTATGATACTAGATGGCATGCATCAAGAAGAGGGCTACTTAGTCCAAGGAGGAGTCATCTATTGTCAAGGTAAGGTCTTCTTGGCTAGAGATTCCAAGATCAAGTAGAGGATCCTACAAGAAGTATATGAAGAATTCTTCCTCAGCCATATGTACTCAATGAAGATCTATTCCCTGATCATGAAGCGTTTTGATTAGGAAGGCATGAGAGAGGACTTACATCAACACTTTCAAGAGTGAAATAGCTATGGAGGATTGGGGCAGGCAATGGAATCTTTTCAAAAGTCATCTCAGCCATCTCTTCCTTTGCTTGAGAGGAGGGGAATGCTCATGCATAATTCCATGTGTGTGAAGGACTATGATGGTAAAGGATTTGATCATGACAAGAAAGTTTTATTTTCTTATCTATCACATTCCTTTGCCATGTTTTTGCAGGATATGACTCCTAAAGGGAGTGAAAGATCATTTGGATCTCATGGATTGTTGGGGGCCAAGGAAAATTATGAACTTGGCCACTCCCTTGATGTGCAAAGGGAGATTCCTTTTCATGATGGGTGCTTCCCAAACGCACCAAAATTGTGTAACACCTTTAGCCATGTTAAGGTGACTCATGTAGGAAAAGTGTGGTGGGAATACCACTTACCACACTTGGATCTAATGAAGACAAGAGGTGCACTGCGCTGGCATCTTATTTGGGATTGTGACCCCCCTCCTCAAGTGAAAATTTCAGTTTGCATATATGTAGTTTTGCTTCCATACTTAGATGATCTAGTTGTATTGTTTATGGGGTTGTATGGACAGAGGATGAGAAGTGTATCTATACCACATGGTTTGGGACTTCAACCTGTACTTCATGATACATGCTTTAGATGTAGCATTGCTTCCACCATGTTTATTTCTATTGAGTTTTTCACTCCTGAAGGGATGGACTATGCACATATTATGTTGGCCTTGGAGGAACATTACATGATCCATTGGCTTGTTGAGCACTTGGCTGAATGATGCCATCAATGGAGAAGGAGAAGAACTACAACTCTTACCCTATCAGTTTCTTAAGGACAAGAAACATTTTGGAGGGGAGGACTGTAATATTCCTACTTAGCCCTTGGTAAGAGGAATATTCATTTCTGTTTTAATTTTTGTTGCATGAATAAATAAATAAAGGAGGACATGTAAAACTCCTAAAAAGGTTGAATAAATCAATACCCATGTGAACAAAGATAAATCAGGGCCATGTAAATAATCACTTGCAAGTGTGAAAGAGGTTTGAGCTGAAGACTGGGTCAACCTTGACCAAATCTACATCACTATCTAGGTTTAATGCATCTCCAAAAGGGACAACGTAGTTCTAGAAGGAGGACTCTCATGTGAAAAGGGGCAACTCATCGAGGTGGTTTAGGGTTTGCAAAGGCTTTTCATATTATAAAAGGAGAGGGAGAGCAGCAAGAGAAGGTTGTTGATTGATCATATTTTTGAGTATTTTTCTGCTTAGACAAATACCATTCTCTGCTGTTTAGTGGAGGACTGTGATTGGAATTCCTATGCAGGGATTTCACCTCTTCCTTTGAGGATTCTTGGAGGAGTATTTGATTAATTTATCCACTATCAAGCTTGAGTCGAAGCTCTACTTTCATTAGCAGCATAGATCTAGTGAGGGTTTGTCTACTTTTGCAAGCTGTAGTGAGTGGAGTTTTAGATCTGCAGAGATCTAGTTTGTTTTGGGATCCTCTTCTCATGGAGTGTGTCTTTTAACCTCCTGGAAGAGTGTCTCTTATTTTTGTGCTTCAGATCTGTAATTTTGCAGTGGGAAACTATATCATTTGAGCTACAGTGTTGTTCCTATTAATGGACAACGCTATTTTGGTATGAGGTTCTTCATGGTGTTTTGATCATAGTTTAGATCAGAGATCTCTAGTGCTGGGCTTTGCTTTTTGGTGATCCATGGATCAACTTGCTGATCCATGTTCTATTTAGATCTGATCCATTGTAATAAAATGTTATATTCAAAAATTTACTGCGTTATTTTACAAATCTGCAACTTGTTTCTCAGATCTACTCTTATTTATGCATGATTTGGTCAAAACCCCAAGGGGATCTTGTAGAGAAAACTATCTAGTTTCTAGATCTTAAATAGATCTGATGTTTTGTCCACAGATCTGTCCTAGATCTGAGTTGTAATATGCAGCTGCTTCAGCTCCTGAAAATAACGTTGTTGAGCCATTTCTGCTAATATATACATGTTGTAGCTCTCTTTTCTGAAGATATCTTTCTCTCTTGTCTCATGTAATTTACTGTGTATTGAAAGAGCTTCACTTTACTTCTGATTTGCTACTGTAATTTCATTTATTAATCATATATGATGGCCTCCTGCTCATATGGACCAAGACTGTGTTATTTTTGAGGCAGTTTGTTGTGCATAGTTGCAGCCCCTCCTGTAGGGTGTTTTTCAGCTAGACTAGGTTGTGGGAGACCTGTTTACCACACCTAGTTTGAGTTTTTTTTTCTCCCCTTGTGGATCTAGACTCGAGATCTACTGATCTAAGGGATCCAAGGTTGTAAACTCATTTCTGTACATCAATCTTTCAAGAAGTGCATTATTTTCCAAGCTTGTTGTGTAATCCCCAATTTGGGAACATTACATTACATCGAAATTTTTTCATAACTTTGATAGATCCAGATTGAACAAAATTCCCCATTCTTGATGCCAAAAAAGGAGCAATGGTAGACATTTGTGTTGACCCAAAAACTAGGGTGTCTCACACCAAATATTCAAACTTGAATCAGGCCAACCTTTACAAAAATATAACATGAGATAACTAAACTTGACATAAGGAAGCCATAGAAGTTAAAATAAATACCACACAGTGTAGTAAGAAACTGAGAAAAACATAAACTAGTCAAGGATGATAATTGTCGATAATGGAGAGCCAATAACATGGCAATGTTTCTGCGATAAGGAATAATTGGAATTGATAGTATTGAGTGGAACTACATTGATTACCGCATCCTCTTCCTCATGTTCATTTGAGTTGGTATTAGATTTTGAAGCTATATAATTGTTCCACTTGGGTCAACCTTACCACTATGTTGTCCAAATTCTATCTAATGTCTCACATGGTGCACTTGATTTCTTCGTGGCCTACACAGAGTTTGTAATTATCGACTTGCTTATCATGGATAACAATGCTAAGTAGTGTCTCCATTTGGCGATGGTGAGTGATTGAGAGAATAAAATGGTGTTGTCTCTTTCTAAAATTTCCAGGATCCAATACCCATTAAGGCTCTCTCTACTTATCCCAGAATCTAAGAGATATTGGTGGTCTCCAAAATACTTGGATTCCAACTTCAAAATTTCTTTCTTGACCTCCAAAGGAGCAACCTCAAAGAAGTATTCTATTGATTTCCAACCAAATAGTCGTCTATGACTGGAGGGGGATTCCCTTGTTGCCCTCCCCCATCGGACAGGTATTCATTGTCACGGTGCCATGTAAAACCTGCAAACAAAATAACTGACCACTACCACTTACGAATGAGAAAGGACTTCAACAATGTCACAGAGAGAAATTAATTCGACCCAGATGCTAAAAATGTATTTTTCCCATTTTATTTCGATGAAATGAAAAAAACCACCTTATCAAATCATACTTCCTTTTAAAATCTAAATATGCAAAAAAAATTGGTGGAGCGATATAAACAAAATCACGTGCCATTTAAAGCAACAATCATCATGGTATGAACTTGGATTGGTCTCAATGATAGGAACTCTCAAAAATTTATCTTAAATAATACTAGCAATTTCCCCAAAAGGTGCAAGGAGATGCCAATAGTTGTTTTTAGATAAAGAAGTTGTACTTTGGTTTTATATTTTCATTTCAAAATTTGAGTTTTTTTAATGTATTTTTTTATATTTTTAAAGTTATATATATTCCATTTCTAGAAAGTATAATTTTGTAATGGATTTTTAACACAAAGACAATTTGGAAAAGCATGATAATAAATAAAATTGATGAGATGGAATTTATGTAGGTGGGTGGACAGCTATATCAACATTTAGAGGGACTCACGACCTTTTTTTGAATTTTTCTGGGATATTTGATTATGTAGATTCAAAAACTTGAAATAAATAGACTAACAGAAAAAGAAGAAGAAAAAAACAAAACAAAATATCACCTCATTAAACTATTAATTCTTAATATACTTAGAAGCTATCAACTCGAAATAGAAAATATGATAAATAGAAAATCTCATCAAAAGTATAATTCCTAGTTAAAAAAAACAATATAATTCTTTTTCATTCAAATTAATAGAAAATCAAGAATTTTACTTGATTTAGTTGAGAGCATAGTTTTAATTCCACATATATCTGAGATTTCACTTTGAAGAAAAAATCCACATCAGAGATATGCATTCCTGAAGGTTTTTATTACAGTCTCGAAACCAAAAAAAAGTGATATAGCTTTTATATATTTTGACCTCCAATAGACTCAAACAAAACTCTAGACACAACAGATCAAAGGAGGCACAAAATTTTAATTGCCAAATGACATAAGTATAAATACATGGAAACAGTGAACATCTATTTTTTTTTCTCTGGTGGGCATGTTATCCTATCTATATTTGGTGCATGCATGCACACTCACTGTTGGATAAATATGCTTACAACAATAAAGATTATAATATCCAAGATTTGACTGCTACTAAAGGAATGGGAACAAAATCCTTTTTAAGAACTTTATAGTCTTAGCGGTTCATTAAACATCACACCATCCAAAACACACATTTCTAGTTTGAATATTATTTCCAGTAGTTTCCTTGTGTAGCAAAAGCCAGTCTCTAATACAAGACGTGATGAACATGTGTCCACGTGCAAGGGGGTTGTATTGACAACAAAGGCCTTACCCTATGCAAAGTCCGTACCCTATGATTATTTGCTGCAATTAATGTGATACTGAGATTTTGTGATTAAATATGCCTTAACTAAACCACAATAGGCAACGAGAGAATAAAAAGTAAGGGATTTCTTTGTCGTGTGTCTTCATTTTAATGTAAAAAATGGTTGTAACATTATGATTCTTGCATTACAAAATCCTATTTTCAAATGAAAAAAATAAAAGAAAAAGATTATTTAGGTTGTTGTATTGGAGATTATAGTGTTTTTTTTAGTTGTAATGGTTGTTAAATTAGACATGAAAAAGAGGTGGATAATATATGTTTTTATTTCCTAAAAGATATGCATTGAATTTTAAAGGATGTGGATGTAAATTTCTTACAAATTTGAAAGCTTCTACCTCCTTCTGTAGCTCTCTCAGATGTTTTTCGATACAAGTTGTGGCTTCTACACATAACCATCTTATATTAGAATTTCAGTAATTTTCTTTCCCACAAGTATTAGAAATTCAAACTTTATCCAATTTCAATATTTTATGTTGTATACATTAATTTACTGATACAAGGTAGTGTTAAAGTATTTGGAATGTTAGAGAAAACATCGTTGAAGTTTTCTAATAGTTTTGACAAATAAAATGTAGAATGGTTTTTCTTAGTGGAATTATTGCACATACCATATATAGTGATCCACTATTGTTTTCGACTAATCCATGCCATTAGAACAATTCAAAGCCTCAATATCACTTGTAAGAAGTAGATGACTTCTATCACTTGTGCTCTCATCTCCAGTTATATGAGAACTTGTGCCCTTGCTATTGATTTGTGGGTATGGTTCCATTCTCAATTTTTGAACATGTAGACTAATTATCAACATAAAATTATCATGTTTTGATTGATGTTTTACTTCCCGTTGCTTCCATTTGGATGTTGTGATGCACATATGCCACTATGGAATGATTAACAAATATTGACTTTACATATTCCCCTGAAAAAAAATCAGTAACACAAAAAAATAAGCAGTCATTATGATGTTATTACATGGTAAAAAGGAAGGGCCCAACATGCAAAAATACAACAAGTATGAGCCTATTACGAAAGGAAAAAAGGGAGGACCTCATAAATCCAAACCACTAATTCGCGTTCTCTGGGGTTGAAAATCTAGAGGTCCTATGTTAGAATTAGCTTTGCCTGCTTCATATAATTCACATATTCCATTTTCATTTTGGTAGCATTGGTATAAATAAAATATAATTTCCCCTCTATGGTTTGAGAGGTCCAGGGTCACACAACATCAATTGCAAGCTAAATACATTTTTGTAACATGAGAAGTCACTTCACTTTCTTTTTTTTTATAGAGAATTTGTGATATTTTTTTATGGACTGAAGGATCAGTGTTGATTAGTTGTCATAACAAAAAATGGTTCAACTCTCAAGTCAAATTAGCCTTGATTCATAAATACCCTTAGAAGGCCATATCACCCGTGGAGGATGAATCCACGTAAGAACTTGGACTTGCATTACACAGGGCATAAATGAATCTCAGTTCTTGTAAAAGATGTTAAAATTAGATTGTATTATGTTCAACATGACTTATTTACCAACCTTACCATGATTCAGTTCCTTGAAATACTTCATATTTTCAAGACCTTGATTAATTTGTTTCCTTATATAATTATTATCGTTGTAACTTTGTATCTAATCACTAAAACCCAAGAATACTCCTCATGATATTTTGTGATACATTTCAAAAATTTTGAAGTTAGGAGTAGGTGCAATTGACAATTAAAATGAGTTTCTTGTTCTTGTGATGGGAAATGTTTGGCCAATATTACTAATCCTAAGTCACTGAATATTAAGAAGGTGTAGCTAGGAATTAGATGTTTCAATTACGATGCTAGGAAACATATTCCAATTCTTTACAATTCCATGATAGTGTGGTGGATATGGTACTGAAAACAAAGGAAGAACCATACCTTCTTCAAATTGAGATACTTCCCATGGGAGGCGAAATCATAACCTCTTTACAAATTCAAGAACACTTTGTACTAATTCTAGATATTCTAGATAAGGCAAGAGATAGGTCTCTAGTTTCCAATGAGAAGCTTACACATGTTGCATTATAATATGAACATAAAATATTAATAAAAAAACATCCATTGTAACAAATCATCGTTGTGATAGAAAGTGGGAGATTATAGGCAGTTGATACTACATGATTTGTAGCTAAAGGTGGTCATGATTCTATTATCATTATTATAAGATGGAACACATACTCAAATGAAAGAGATAAAAAATATGGGGGGTTTCCATATTAAATTTGAATTAAAGAATTATAAGATAGACCTAGAATCTCACCACAACATTGTTGACAAAAAAAATTTGAAACAAAATTGCATTTCTAATTGTTTTTAAACATATTTTGGTTTACTCATCAAGTTTTTGAGAAATTCGAAATCTATTAAACTATAAACAATGTAACATTATATTCAATCTGAAACATGATCAAGTTGGAGCTATTGAAATGTACAAAATCCAAATAGCATATATATAGGATTGTTACATTGAAATTCAATGTGGTATATCTACAAGATTCATGTGTAGGTGAAACAAAATTGTGTGCTGCTAAATAGTTGATATAATTAGCTCAAGTAGTTACAGGAAAACCCATATATGAAAATTGAATGGGTATTGGTTTCATTGCAACATTTTCATTCCAAACACCCTTGTATACCCATTCAAGTAGATAAAAACTTGAATATGAGCTTGAGATATCATCCATGCAATCACATAATATGAAAGAAAAGAAACATCAATGAAGTGCTCTAACTCTAATTTTATACATTGTCTCCACTCGTTGCCATCACTCTGACACAAAGCATAGCAAAATACCTCATCGGGCTCTTAATTGTGCATAGAAAAAATAGAACCCATGAAATTTGAAAGTGGGTGGTTACCAAAATCAATGCTAACATATCCCACCTTAAGCTTGCCACTTCGACCCTCACCTTTCAAAACCAAATGAGGAGGGTGTACAAAAAAATTGAGGCCCAAAACGAGGTGCATCAAGAAGGAAATGCACTGAATATTTCCGGTTTATTTCTAAAGTCAACATTTGTTCAAAGGGATAAGAAATTCCATGAAATGGTTTCACGCTTGGAAGAACTACAATATTTATTCACTGCCTTACAATTATCTCAACTTCAATTGACTTACTATCATGATCCTCCCAATCATAGACACACAACAAATTGTGCAGGAGATTGTACATTTCTCCTGGAAAATCATTACGTAGTAACAATGCTTCCTTGTAACACTTAATTTCAGCTTCAACAAGACCACTATCCTTGTAGTTTAAAGGAAGGCTAGCATGACCTTCTACCATGGTAGGTGTTGTCAAGATAAATCCCCTCTCTGGACAAAGGCGATCTCTCTAGCCCTAGAGTGGGTCTAGCAACACAAGATACTTTGTAATGTAAAGCTCTCTTAACTAACATTCACAATGTGACAAGGAAAGATATAGAAGTACCTTTTCCCCAATGCTATGGTTGAATCCTTTGATGATGACCTTAATCCACAATCCTTTTAGGCTCGCTCCCTAATATTGATGGCACATGAATACCTGCGGATGATCAAGGGGAAACAACGAACGTAATCCAAAACATAATAATCATGAACATTAGCTATCTAGTAGATCAAGGAGTACCAGAATATTTGCAAAATAATTAGACAAATATAGAAAGAAAACATCAGATGTTTTATTCATAAATATTAAAGGAAGAAATTACAACCCATGCCTTGATGTTGGAGGCCTCTTTTGGTGAAAATTTGAGTCCTTCACCGAAGCTATAAAGCATTCCTTCTCCCAAACACTTAGGCATTATCACAATGTGAGGATGCAAAGGGAACAGGAGTTCAGACTAGCCCAAAAATGACCAACCAGACTAACATTATTGGAAAGAGGGGCATGAATTTATAAGAATGGAGAATAGGTTGCGAGCCCATTAAACAAGGAAGAAAGTCCACTTTATAAGGGATAAACCCCCATGGATGATATCAAATCTCTAAAATCATAGAGCTCGACTTTATCACCACCGTTTAACAACCAACTCTCCACCCTGGAACTTCTAGAGGTCGAAGCTTCTCCTCCATTTGAAGAAACACTACTAGAAAGGGATCAGCACGGTTTTCCAAGAAACAAGGGCATTGGAAGTGCTAAGCCAAAACTGTAAATATGACCTCAGCGTGAACATGGAACCAGGAAATGCATTAACCCAGGAAATTAGGAGTTTGACCAAGCTTCTTCAGTAATATTCCAAGGCAGTTTTCTTTGAATCTTCAGAGGATGTCTTAACATATCTCTTCATGGTGTAAAAATTGCACAGGATCTGTCATGGGGCATTTCAAGACCAAGGCTAGGAAAATGAGCATGGTGAAAAATTACTATGTAACATATGCCCCCTAAATCATGAAGGCAGAACAAGGAGTGATGGTTGAAATGCTTTATGAACCAAGGCAAAAAACGCAAACCATGTCCGGAAAACCTACCAAATCAAACATATTACAATATATGACATCTCTGGTATGAATATGCCTAACCACATAACTCTGCACTAGGCATAAAATAAAACATGAACCAATGACATGGTCACAACCATCTATCTAAAGAGATCATAGAAATGGATCCGCGGTATGGACGTTGTCATCCCTATAGATAGGATCATGTATACAATCAGGAATGCTTAATAACTACTCGCAGACTGGATAAAAAATCAGATGTAACCAAGGGTCTTCACCAGGATCTGAATCAACCCAATGTACGAGTCTAGCCATGCGAATAAATGTTTTGGTGTCGAACATGGTAGAAACCACCTGATTACCGGTGAATGATGAAAATCGTTAACGGGCATGAGAGAGACCACCAATAATGATGATGGACCTCAAGGTACAACATCACAATTGACAAGTGTGAATGTGTTGAATTCAAACACTTGTAGAATCATTCGATCGAAGGCCAAAGATGTGAACCTGTCACCGAACACGAAGAATTTGCCATTGAGGCATGCAAGCTCCAAGGTGCTGAGAAAATTTTTCTAAATCACCTTCTCAGATAATGAGCTGAAGTTGATAGGAAGGGATTCATTGAAGGAGGGCCATGATGATTCCCATATCATGGGAGCGAAACAACATATATCTTAATATGGTAGGAGTGATTCGGGATTGTAACAGAGGAGGTCAGATAAGCAAAGGATGTTTGAGAAAAAAGACTTCTCTTGAACATATTGGCGACACAACTCCAAAGTGTGGCAAAATTTGACTCAAATAGGATCATAGGTCATGTTGACAAAATTTGGTAATCAAATGAGAGGCAAAAGGATTTCCCAAACCCATGGAGGCAAAGTGACGAATTGTCCCCAATCCGACACGAACTGTAGATGAGTGTCATGTTCAAGAGTGACAAGCTGCCCAAAATACACATAGGATGTTCACTTTAAATTTCCCCTCATTATTTTTAACGAGTACCTCTTTTTTTTTATAGCTAGCGTGAAGAGGATAACATATGTTGAGTGTGTAAGTTCATTCTTAGAATGAATCCATCCTACTAAGTTTAACAAGCCCTCAGAAGGAGGAACTCGGTCTCATCATGGTGACAAGTCTTTTGCCATTTAATATTTAACGAGTTCAATGAAAGGGTAACTGGGAAAATTTTCATGTTTAAGGAGTTTGAAAAGAAACAAAAAGGAAACTCTAGCATGTCCCTTTTTGTAAATTGTCTCTCGAATCCGAAAAGGTATAAAACAATATTTGAGAAAACCTCTTGACCATGTTTGATCAATGTATTCCTTTTTTGTTGATAGTAAATCCCAGCCTGAAAATGTAGTAAATTTCTATCGAAATCACGTCAATTCATTTAGTTTAATGAGTTCGAAATGACAAGTACTCAACAATATTTTCATTTTTCAAGAGTAAAAAAAGAGCTAAAATTTGACTCCAGGGGGGGATCCTTTTTTGTAAATGTTTACCAAGCTCGAAAAAGAGATAAAATACAACTCGTTTACATAAAAAATAATCACCAACAGTTTGAAACTCCTATTATTCTAGAAAAATGGCAAACATCACTGATATCGAGGAAAAATAATAATATATTGGTGAATTGTTTTCAAAAATATATAAATATACCAAAAATTAAACTCATTTTCACCTTTCTATTTTGAGAAGTGCATTTTACCCATTTTCCCTCTAAATTTCAAATCACTGGTACAACCAAACCAAGACACCATTCAGTGATCATTAGCGTCAGGTAAGATCTCTAAGCCTCCCCTTCATTTTAATTCCATTCATTTATCATTTCGCTCTAGAAATAGGGATAAGGGTTGGGGGGAGGGGGAATTTCAAACCTTAAAATCTCCCGTGACTAGCGCTATTTCGAGCTATTGCAATCACATTGGTCATGTTTACCATGTTAGGGCAGTGCACCACGAGCGATGAATTAATTCGGGCAATCGCGCTAGCCGCGAGGAGGATTTTGAAACAATAAATCCACCCATATCTACGGATAATTTCCAAAATTGCTCTGATGAAAGCTCCTAAAATTCATTTTAAACATGTTTTGCAGGTGTTTTCCTTGGAGATGGAAATTTAATGGAAAGAACGAGGTCATGAGGTGGAAGACTACCCAGCACTATAAGACCAAAATTGCATAAATGCATTGCATGATTGTGGTTTATATAAATTATTCCAAACATCAAGGCTGAGAACTCAACTAGAGCTGGTCTAATATCTAGTTGGTTTATGGGATGTGGAACGAAAAATATTTGTCATCGAGGACCAAGAATTGGAATTAGATGTGATGGACATCTATTTCATCACAGGTTTCTCCAAGGGAGGGAGAGAATCCAACTCTCTGGAGCTCGCACAAGGGGTGAGAGTACCAGTATGCTCATCTA
Source organism: Pinus albicaulis (assembly GCA_034641835.2). Lineage (NCBI taxonomy): Eukaryota > Viridiplantae > Streptophyta > Pinopsida > Pinales > Pinaceae > Pinus > Pinus albicaulis. The sequence continues at coordinate 203,934 of JAXQQM020073883.1, read as the reverse complement.
GAGACACTATCCCAAGGCTCAAAAAACTTAGAGCGGGAAGATAGATATTTCCTCTATAAGAGTGCTTTCCTTGCACACAATTCTTCATTGCATAACTAGAATGGAAAGAGCCCAAACATTGCATGAGGAAATAAAATGTTAATTCCAGTACACAGTAGACTGTCTAGCCCCGTTGATGTTTAAATGGTGTGAGGGGTTACAGGCCAATATGAAGAGCCAGTTGACCAAGTACAAGATAGGGCGGCTAAAAAAATTTGAGTATGGGTCCATCCTGGTGACCTTCTTCTTGCTGAGAGTACCATTATTTCAATACCAGTGGTTGGAGATCCATGACCCAGCCCCGAGGGACCTGAGGCTTATGAGATGGTGCGAGATCATGCCCTGACATTGTGGGGGCCAACAGATGCATTTCCTGACAGCCTTTTTCAATTGGTTGCATCGTTAACTTATCGTGGTTGAGGATTTCGTATATTCCAAGATCGACTTCAGAGGATATCTGGATCTTCCCATTCCACCAGGCACACAGTGGATTGATGTAGGTAATTTTTTTTAAAACACTTTTTACTTTTTGAATTTTTTTGTTATGAATTCTGAAATGTAAACTTATGATGTTTTTACAGATATGGGTCCTCAAAGACTACCCGACATGTTACCGATCACACAAAGGGTAGCTCTCCTGGTAGAGGATATTCCTTATGAGGAGGGAGCAGATACACTAGACAAGTTAGAGTGGAACCTGGTTGGCCTTACGAGAGGCATCACAAAGTATGCTACCTTTGATGATATTCCTTTGTGCCTCTAGAGGCATACGGTTGAGGTTCTGGGCAGACTACGTCGATTACTCTGGCGAGTGATTCGAGCAGTCACCTGCTATCATGAGCACCATGTGGGCGAGTAACAACCCTGTTTTTACATTATTTGTACTGAAGTAGGCTGGGAGAGCCATTTTTGTAACAAAAAAAATATTTTTTTAGATTTTGGATGTAAGACACTTGAAAAACCTCATATATATATATATATATATATATATGCATGATTCTATGGTTACTTGTGTATCATAATTATGTCTTGGTTTTTTACATATTTTGGAAATGTCTATCTAATACATGATTCGCTAATGTATTTGTTAATGTGTTTAAACGTCTTCGAATATGTTGATATGTGATAAAATCAAAAATTATTTCCAATAATTGAACACACAAATACATACAAAAAATTTGACGTTTTCGCATAGAATAATGGCCATTTAATTGTAACACAACGAGTTGTGAGTCTAACTTAACAAACAAATCTCTAATCTTTAGATCAATGGCATCCGATAATATCTCGATTACAGGACTATATTCGGCAATATTTTTAGTTTTTCGACCCAAACAAATACCTTGTAAATTAATCAACTCTCCATCAAGGGAAAAGAGTGCCCATGCTATGTAAGATAGTTTATGTGTGCTAAGGCAAGCACCATAAGAAAAACTGACGTAATGATTCAAAGACATCTACAAACGAATTTGAACACAAAGTGAGCAAAGGAAACATGTTTGCAAAGAAAACAATCACACCAAAAATCCAATCAAAGAACACTTAATGAATACAACACTAATGTAAAAAGTATCACACTCATGATTAAGAGTAATATTTTTTTCAGATAGAGCCAATTTCAGGGCTCATCCAATGGATTTACTTCATAATCTGCTAGAAAAAAGGCTCCTCATTTCAATACTCGTTGAATGATATAGGGCCTATGCCACATTGGCTCGAGTTTTCCTACTACCGATTTATCATGGGCTTGGTCATAAAGCAAGACCAATTCACCTTCGGAGAGGGTTGACGGATTTGTCATATTAAACTTTAACTCATCTTTTTTGTGATTCAATAATTAAAGAAACAAGCCTACGGGTCTCATCAAGATGCTCGAGGTACATTAGGCATTCCTCTTTTGGCAAAGTACCAAGAAGTAGTTCGAAAACTACCTTCATAGAAGGAATCTCACACTCAATTGAGAGTGTGGCCTCTACACCATACACCAATTAGAATTGTGTGAATCTAGTGGAATTCTTAGCAGAGGTTTGGTACACCCACAGATTTGAGAAGAGAATGAGATGCCAATCTCATTTGTGCTTCCCAATGGTGCGTTGAATCATGTTCACCAATACTTTGTTGACAACCTCAACATAACCATTGGCCTATGGATAATAGGGGTTGAAGCTGTTGTCAATCCTAGAGATAGCCTTGAGTTGTAAAAGACCAGTGCCTAGGACATCTTATACAGTAAGGAGCATAAAGGATAATTCAAGACTTTTGACAGCATGAGGCTCTTTACTACTTCAACTTTCACAAGGGGATGTAATATAAATGGAACCAGAATATTCTTAGAGTCAGAAAAATTACAATATGTTGCAGAGGCAAGGAATGAGTCCTTAATATATATGCATCAGACAGCTTAAAGGCAACTTTCTTTAAGGAGGGCTAGATTCTAAAATGCTTTACAGAGATTTAAAAATCAGATGAAGTTTGTTGCGTAGAAAATATAGAAGGATATTAACTACTAATGAGAGGGAACTCCATAAACATGTTCAAACATGAGATGGGCTTAAAAATATAAGAATCCATACATGTCAATTGTTTTGAAAGAATAACATCTCACAATATTTAATATAGAGGAATAATGAGTGAAGTGAAAAGTGGAACAACATACCATGCCTGAGCTATATTTAAAGCACTTGACAAGTTCAGTATAAGTATAAAAGGTGATAAATTTATACCAAAATCTAGTGAGCCACTCGCATTCTAGAACATGATATAAGGAGGTGGAAACAGAGAAATGAACAGTAAAACAATATCACATAAGACAGAGTTACACACTATAGAACACTTAGACCAGAATCCTCACATAGAGTAAAAATTCTTCTTGCTGAGACCCAACGGGCTCTTCACATTTCTATTAAGATTTTCACAACGAGCATACAACAATTCTTACATAGCAAAATTCTTTTGAAAATCTGGAACCATTTTTTCTCTTCTGATATTTCTTATATGGAAACCTCAGTACATGAGCGAGAAGATATTTTTTGGAAAAATATCTTCCTCACGTGCCAAGAATTTGTTAGAGGTCTTTATCAAAATAATCAAAACTTATGATGAGGAATAAAGGCCTCTTATCATTTGCAGTTAGGCACTCGGCCATTTTGAAACAAAATATTAAACTACAGTCTTGGCAGAAAGTAAAATACTGGGGTGAAATATAAATTCCACCTGAAACTTGAATATAAATAACTAAAGTAAGAGTAAAAAAGGCCACTAGGTCCAAATCATGATTTAAAAGTATTTCATTGATAAGAAGGGGTCGAGGCGGTCGCTGAAACTGGTGGTGGAACATTTGCGGATGAGCTGGCGATCTAGCTGGAAAATCGGGTGTACCTCTGCTGACTGTTCGCTACAGGTTCAGGCATTGCTGCGAATCCTTCCACCTTGATGAAGGCCTCAGTGAGATCATTTAGAATTGCCTCAGTGGGGATATTATGTTTTATCAGATGAAGGAGAATGAATTCTGGGCAGAGTGATCAAACAATTGTCTCTGCTTTTAACCGAGCGGTTTTATCTGACAAGATATCCGTCCGGTCCCTTTCTTCCTGGAGACGTGCTTCATACTCTGGTAATGATCGTAGCATGGAAGGAGTGGTAGGGTTGTAATTGGGTGTGCCCCTTCCCATGGCTGACATATAAAACATTTAAAAATGAAAGGAAAGCAGAGGGAATATGAGGGACGGAGTACCTGTGCAGTAGGGAAATCTGGTCGGGAAAACGACGCAGGGGGTATTGATAGTGACTGGGTAGACCTTGGCACTAGCTCCCACATAGTTTATAACATAGCTGGAAACCTGTAAATTTTACTGCAGTAAAATACGGGAGGACCGTTATCTAAGACTGAAAGTTCTGAGGTAAAAGGCGGAGAGGTGAAATAAGCAGGGTGAGTCTCGTAAGGACACTGACAGTGGAGCACGCGGCGCATAGGGATTGGGTGTCAGCTAGAAGTGGGTGAACACCACGTGCCAGGTTTAATACTGATACGGGCCTCGGTACCATCTCACCTAGAAACTTACCTTACCTTTCTACTGCATAAGCCATCCGGTTCTTGAAAAATATTCTTCGTGAGGCCGGTTAAATACACAGCTTACAGGTCTCTAAGGCCTGCACTTCACTCTGCCACCTCACTCTTCCCTGCGATTTTCTCTGCCACCTCATCTTTACCTTGGGTCCACCCCATGGCACGTCACCTTAATTCCGTGAGGGTGTGGGTCTCTTCCCCCTTCCGCTTCTTGACCCCCGCGTAAATTCCCATATGAAGAGTTCCCTCACGTGCGTATTGTGGACGCGACAAGCTTTTTAATAATTTTGTTTTGTGTCCTTTGCACCATACCTTTGCCCTTTTTGTTGGTTTGGATTGTTTTTCATGCATACGCTTCGGTTTTTAGGCATGTGACTTGTCTTACATCGTTTCTCTTCGACCAACCCTCAAATGTTTCACAATCTATCATAATATTCGATACATGGCTTCTCAAGGTTTAATTAAAAAATGACTCATGTTAAATAATGATCAACATTGACTCCACCTGGGGATGACACGTTCATTCCTGAGCGTGTCGAGAACTTCGCAGACCACCTGTTTATCTTCTGTGGACACTGTTTGGTCAATTTAGTGTGTCCTAAATTGCTGCATTTAATTTGTCAATCCGGGAATCGTAAGCTGATGAAGTGCGGCGCACTATATGTGCAAGATAACCTATTTCTTAACATTTGTCGTTTTTGGTCTTTCTAAGGTGAAATGGAAATTCTAAAATGAAAACAAGTTTGGTTATATTTGTTCAAGGAAGTGATATCCCCTATAATGATTTACCAACTTGTAACTTTAAAAAGCAATTTGAAATTTACAATGACAAGACTTGAAAGAAAGTAAAAGTGTACTGCTGAAATGAAAAGGTGATGCTAATCTAATGAATCAAAACAGTAAACTAGTGAACATGAAAACCAAACTATTCTTGCTGCCGACTAAACAAAAAAAAAAGAAACTATGCTTAAGGAAATTCAAAATTGCAACAAAATAAATCTAAATCAGATTACATCAATTCATTTTCTGACCCTTCATCATTAGACCAGCTATGATTTTCGGAAGTAATCATAAAAAACTTGTGTAACTGATATTTAATTTGCAAAAAGTAAACTAATACTAAACCATACACTCATGATTCAATCCCTCACCATCAGTCCAGCTGTGGCTTTCGGAGGCAACTGAAGATGTCATGCATGATTTAATATATCTAAATTTGCAGAAAAGAAACTAATGCTAAACTACACATTTCATAATGCAATCCCTCACCATCAGTCCAGCTGTGGCTTTCGGAGGCAACTGAAGATGCTATGAGCAGCTTAATATATCTAAATTTGCAGAAAAAAAACTAATACTAAACTACACATTTCATAATGCAATCCCTCACCATCAGTCCAGCTGTGGCTTTCGGAGGCAACTGAAGATGCTATGAGCAGCTTAATATATCTAAATTTAACTACTAAAGCAGATAAGCAAAACTGAAATGTACAAAGCAAGACTGAAGTTAAACAAAAGCTATGAAAAGCAAACTAGCAGCAGAACAATGTTAGTTTCATGTCATTAGTAAAAATGCTATAAAAATGCCCGGGCTGTCTACCTAAAACCTGCACAAGAAAACTGATCAGTGATTAACAATCATAAAAACATGAAAGACAGAAATGAAATGGAAATTATGGAAATGTATAAACAGAAATGAAACAACTACAAAGTATGAACATATGGATGGATTATGATACAATGACTTTTAAAGAAATGAAATGAGAAATATACACTAATACACAAAACCTTAGCTGAGCAGGGGCCCTCTACACAGCCTTGTTAACGATCCTCAAACACGAATTAAGTTGAAAAACAGAGTCTTCTCATATTAAAAAGCAGTTCATTACAGAATGGTAGTGTTACGGCACAAGTGCAGCGTAATCACTACAGAACAGACTAAAAGATAACAGAGTACATTCACTAACATCAACTATCAACTATCAACTATCAACTATCAACTAACTTTACGTGCGTATGCAAACGCTCTATATATAACAATAAACTGTAACTGTCTCCTAAAGTTCATGATGGCAGAGAGCACGTAGACCACTACGTCCACGGATATAGGAGTATGGCCATGTTGGAAAGTGAATCTACGGAAGGTGGATGCTTGAATTCGACTCCAGAGCTCTGCACAGATGTCGATTTAACCTCCGCAGGCTTAGAAACGGCCGTATGGATCTTTATATGCCACGAAACAGAGTCCGGCCGACATGAAACTCCATGGTTGACTTCCATGTGGACGCCTTTGACCGTGGCTTCTTTGGACGAGTTTGCTTGAACCAATAGGACACGAACCATGTCCACGTCATTCCTGACCTGCCCATGTGGCTCGTTTCCCTTGTAGACACCTGTAGCATAGAGTTTTACAAAATAGCTGCGGAAAGTTGCAGCAGCTGTGGAAAGTGGCAAGATTCCGCAGCTGAATGAACAAAATCTAGATCAAATAGCAAACACAAAAATATAATTAAAAACCATGTTAGATGCTCTTTTGCACATGATATTGACAGTTTGGGAGGTTTAGGTGAGTGAAAAAGGTATGGAAAAATGTATGGAAAAGATGCAAATTTGGGACTCAACATACCCCCACTGTGAAGGTGTTGCATGTCCTCATGCACCCAAAATTTTGATACTCTTTGTTCAGTTCATGTGCCTTGATACTTCAGCCAACACATCCAATCCCCTTCTCTTCTTCTTTGGTACTGCCATCATTCTGGGTTTCTTCATTAAGCACCTAAATTTGATATTCACAAGTGCTCTGCTCAATCTCTGGCATTTCCTTTTCAATTTCTTATTCTTCTTTTGCCAAATTCCCAAATGTAACATAGTATTATCATGGATGATCTTGTCCAATTTGCCTTGTTCTTTCAATGTTTCATTTTCATTTTTGATGTGCCGATTTAAAAGCTCCAGCTCAAAAATTTCCTGTTTTAATGACTGAACTAAATCATCCTGCAATGTATGAGGCTGAATGGAAGAGGTACTTCGACCTGTGGCTGCCTTTTCCAAGGATTCTATATAGTCATATACCTCCTGCTGCTTGGGGTCTACTTCCGGTGTCATTTTCATTGGGTTGTCCCCAAAATGCTGTAAAGGAGAATTATGTTCAAAATCTGGCCGAGGAGGGCTTACATCAATGTTTTGCTGAGAATAAGATGGAGTATTCTCATTGTCTGATTGGGAATGAAAGGAATCAGGTTCACTAACTGACTGAAATGGACTATGGTCAGTTGGAGACTGTTCAGATGTCTCCTCACCCAAATCAATGAAATGAGGACCCTTAATTTGTGTTTTTCTCAATTTTCCCTTAAGCCTGTTGCTTCTCCTCACATGCTGTGGTACACTACCCTTTTGTTCTTGTTTTCCTGTCTCTGCCTTCTTGGATATAGATGACTGTTTTTGAAGATAAACTAATCTTTCAGATAGTATTTGATGATCTTCTTCTTCAGAAGAAAGAGTTTTATGGACAGCCTCAATAATTTCTTTCCCTTTTGGTATTATTGGCTTCTTAGCCTTGATTTCCTTCTTCTTCCTTTTTACCAATCTCTTTTCCCTATCAGTTCTTTCCATAGTAATAGTAGGAGTGTTTTGGATTTCATCAATTGTTCTTTTCCTCCTACTTCTTTTTGCTGTTCTAACTGCGGAAATTTCCTGAGTAGGAGTAATTTGGGTTTCAACATTCATTCTTTTTCTTCTACTCCTTCTAATTGAACTACCTTCAGGAATTTCCTGAGGTTCTTCAAAGAAGTTTCTAACTAGGAATTGTTCCCATGTATCTTTTCTTTCCTTTAGCTCCTTTTCAATCAGAATTTTTATAAGGCCGTGGTGATAAAGATGAGGCTCTGCATCTCCTAAGTGTTTTTGAACAGTCACAGCCATTTTCTTCAAGCTATTGAATAGAAAATAAGGGAGATTGAGAGTTTGGTTTTCTAGAAAATTCATCAATAACCTGGTATGGTACATGTACATAGACCCAAAACGGCCTTCACATGTAATGAATTTCTGAACAATTAGTAGTAAAGTGGCCCATTCTTCTTTTATTGCATGCACAGGGATTCCTCTTTTAAAAACATTGATATCCATACCTTGATTTCGTAGAATTGTTCTCCATGCCTCATCACTGATGCTTTTATTTTTGAACCAACGTTCTCCCTCCTGAAGAAGTTCTGTGGCTGTTGCTATTGATGCTTCATTAACCGAAAACTTGAGGTCTCCAACTTCTGCTTCTGAGCCATCAAATGACCTTGCAAACGCTTTCGTAACTTCTTTGTGGTAACCTCTGAATTTCTGAATAAAACGCAGCCATTTAGCTTTCTTCAATATCTCTTTTGGTTGCGGATATCCCTCTATAAACTTTGGTCCTTCCGGCTCTGCCCTTAGCAACTTACCCATTTCACTTTTCTGTGTTTCACTAATTTGCCTCTGTGAGGGTTTAAGTGGAAATGGAACGACTGAATACACAGGATCGAGCACAATGACTGTGGGAATGTATCATAGAATGGAAATGAGCACCATAAACGGAATGGAGTAAGACTGTGGGTAGATATACGGGAGTGAGAATGAGCAAAAAGAACGAAATGGAGTGAAACAGGGAGTGAGAATGAGTAGAGTGGGGTTTTGTAAACACGACAGAGACACGACAAAGAGGTTAACAAAGTATAATACATTCGGCCGCGTTTTGAATTTTGGTGGCTGTGTAATAAATATAAACACGTTTCAATCAACGGTTATGAAGTTATGCGGCTTGTAAGAGTCCTTTGTCAACTCAAATACGTCTCATTATCTCCAGTGGGATATTGGAACATGAGTGAGAATCGGAATTTCAATGATGAAACCGTTTATGAATGAATGCAAGAGGATAACATGGAGATCGTGACAGGTTACGGAACTGTCAATATAATCATTGCGCGTAATGGGTAGAGCTCATGGTTTAAAACTATATAAAAATGTGTTTTTCAATACTATTTGAAATAAACTTTATTCGTACCTTTGGAATCCTTGCTTTTGCCCTTGGTCTTCAACTGATTGATCTCCATTGGTGTCTTGAATGTTCCATTGATCCTCTCTCCTGCATTTTATTTCATAATTATGAAAATAACAACTGACTGTACATTCTCTTTGAAAACAGAGTAGTAGCTGCGGAATCTTCTTCTGGCTGCGGAAACTGGAGTCAGCTGCGGAAACAGATGTTAGTTGCGGAAACTGACACGGCTATTACTTGGTTGAATAGAAATGAACAAATGACAAATGACCAGATGGAAATGGTCATAAAAAATATTTTTATTGATGGAATGGATGAAATGAAGTGGAATGAAGTGAAATGAAATGAAATGAAATGAAATGAAATGAAATGAAGTGGAATGAAATGGAGTGGGTGGTGAAATGATGGAATGGAGTGGGTGGTCACAAAACTTGTGAAATGAAAGAGAGATTTTTTTTTTTTGGAAAATATAGGGTGTCAGGTGTTCCTGATTTTCACCCTACATTTTCTGTATAAGACTGCCAATCAGTGATTGGTTTTCAGGCTTATACATTTATTTATTTTTTTAACTGAAAAGAACAAAAGCTAGGCTGGTGGAGAAGAAGAATTCTTTTGTACCAGCCTGATTGTAGAATTTTCTTGAAACATTTTGATAAATTCCTCTTTTGAGAGTGGCTTATGATAAACTTTCAATCTGTGGCCATTCACAATAAGAGGAGTTTGAAACTCATCAATGGTCTTGATTCTTACTGCTCCATTGCTAAAGATCTTGTCAATCTCATATGGCCCAAGCCAATGAGTCTGAAATTTTCCTTGAAAATCTTTAAACTTGGAATCAAATAACAATGCCCAATCTCCTTCTTGAAACTTCTTCTCTTTGATGTACTTGTCATGCCATTTAGCTCTTTGGTATTGAACTAGATCAGTTCTTAAAATTGCTTCTTGTCTGATCTCATCTAGCTCATTTAATTGCTCCATTCTATGCTTTTGGGCTTCTGATAAGTCCATCCCCAACTGAACTGCTATCTTGAAGGTCTTGACTTGGAACTCAATGGGGAGCGGGACTTCTTTCCCATAAACAAGTTCATAGGGAGAATGTCCTGTTGTATTTCTCCATGTAGTTCTGTAGGCCCACAAGGCTTCAGGAAGCCTTTCTGCCCAATCTCTTCTATGTAGATGAGCAGTTTTGGTGATGATACTTTCAAGAACTTTGTTGCTAGACTCCACTTGACCATTTGCTTGCGGATGGTAAGGAGTAGATCTTCTATGCTTGATTTTTTATTCTTCCATCAGCTTCTCCACCAGGTTGGATGTGAATTGGCTTCCTTGATCTGTCACAATTTCTCTTGGAACACCAAAGCGAGTAAAAATATCCTCATAAAGAAAATGAACAACTGAATATTCAGTAGCAGATACTAATGCTTTGGCTTCTACCCATTTAGTAACATAATCAGTACAAAACAATATATACTTCTTTTGCTTAGATGGTGGATTAATAGGTCCAATGAAATCTAAAGCCCATTTTTCAAAGGGTTCGATGAGTACCTGTGGTTGCAATGGCATTTCATTTGAAAGGGTAGCTTTCCCTACTCTTTGGCAGCTGTCACACCTTTTGACATATTGTTTTGCATCTTTGAAGAGGGAAGGCCAATAATATCCTAAAGAGAGGATTTTATAGGCCGTCCTTTTGTCTGCAAAGTGTCCGCTGCATGGTTCATCATGACATGCCTTAATAATATCAGGCATTTCATCTTCCCTGACACATCTTCTAATCACAAGATCTGGCCCTGTTTTAAACAATTCATTAGAAATCCATGAATATTTTGAACTTTCCTGAATAATTTTTCGTTTTTCACTTGGAAATAAATGTGAAGGCAGTTTCCCTGTAACCAAATAGTTAGCAATATCTGCATACCAAGGAGTCTTAATAGTTATTGCAAACAAGTATTCATCAGGAAACTTATCCTCTACAGGAGAATCTTCTTTAGTATTCTGAATCCTAGACAAGAAATCAGCTACTGTATTTTGTTTCCCTAGTCTATCCAACACAGTAATATTGAATTCTTGTAAAAGTAAGAGCCATCTTGTCACTCTGCCATTAGTAACAGGTTTGTTCATTAAATATCTAATTGCAGAATGGTCAGTATGAATAAAAGTTTCATAGCTTGTTATGTAATGTCTAAACTTATTAATTGCATGAACAACAGCTAAAAACTCTTTTTCAGTCACAGTATAGTTCAACTATGTGGGAGTCAAATTTTTACTGGTATAATAAATGGCATAAGGAACTAAATCTTTTTGACCCAACACAGCTCCTAGAGCTGTATCTGAAGCATCCGTAGAAATATGGAAAGAGAGTTTCCAATTTGGTCCTCTCAAGATAGGTGCTTCAGATATTCTTGTTTTCAAAGTTTCAAAGGCTGATTGACAATCGGGATCCCATTTAAATTCACAGTCTTTTGTAAGCAATTTGAAGAGTGGAGATGCTATTTTAGTGAAGTTTTCTATAAATCTTCTATAGTAACCAGTAAATCCTAGAAAGCTTCTAACATCTCTTTGACAATTTGGAATAGGTAACTTGGAGATGACTTCAACTTTTGATCTATCAACCTTAATCCCATCTCCTGAAATATGATGTCCTAAAACAATCCCTTCAGTAAACATCATAAAGCATTTTCATGGCTTAATGAAAGGTTTGTTTCTTTACATCTTATAAGAACTTTTTCCAAATTTTCTAATGCCTCTTCAAATGAATTACCATAAACTGTAAAATCATCCATATAAATCTCTACACAATCATGGATTAGATCAGAAAAAATTCCTAGTACTGCTCTTTGGAATGTTGCTGGTGCATTACATAACCCAAAAGGAAGCACTCGGTAGGCAAAAGTTCCCCATGGACAAGTAAATGTAGTCTTATCTTGATCTTCAGGTGCTACCTGAATTTGATTATAGCCACTAAAACCATCCAAAAATGAAAAGTACTTTTTACCTGCTAATGTATCTAATACCTGATCAATAAAAGGCAAAGGAAAGTGATCCTTCAAAGTTGCTTTGTTCAACTCCCTGTAATCAATGCATACTCTCCATTTACCATTCTTTTAGGTACTATAACCAAAGGAGAAACCCATCGACTATCTGAAATTGGATAAATGAGATTTGTGATAGTTTTTCTGCAGTTTCATCTTCTTTTTGCATCATTTTGAATACCTCATCCTTGTGATTGGTGGGAGTACAATAGTCCAAGTATCTATCCAAAAATGTTTGTTTCATATCATTCCAAGTCCTAATAGATTGAGTGGCTAATCCCATGAACCATTTCAAAGCAGATCCCTTCAATGTTGAAGGAAACAGTTTGAGTTTTTGAGAGTCTTCCATATAGTCATAAGTTCGACACACGACTTCAAACTCAAACAGAAATGTTTCAGGATCCTCACTTCGCAATCCATAAAAGTTAGGAAGGACAGATGGTGAGATATTTTTCATCGTTGTATGAGTTTCCTCATCAACTATAGGGAATCCAAACAAGTTGTCTCCTTTCCTATTTCTTCCATTATTTCCTTCACCATTGTTGTCTCCATTGTTTCCTCCTCCTCTACCTCTACCTCTACCTCCAAATCCATCTATTATTTCCTCTGCCATGATAGTTTATTTAGAGTCCTTAAAGTCCTCTGGTTCTTCTATCAAGGGAGGATGAGAGAGAGTCTCTTTGTTTTCTAAATGGGATTTAGTAGGTGGTATAGGAGAATCCTCTAATTCAGATGTTCCTTGAATTCCAAAAATCTTAAGGCTAGGGGTAGATGGTGGTGATTCTTGTCTATGCCTTGAAGAAGATGGAGTTGTAAAAATCGAACTCTTGGCTTTAGCTATAAACCTTCCCCTAGAATCTCTTGCTCTGTGCATGTCATTTTTTATATTTTTTATTTTATTTTTTTAAAGTTGGGCTAATAATTCTCTTTCTGATCTTCCAGGTCACACTAGGTGCAAGAAGAGAGCATACTTAAGAAATTACTGAACCAATAACTCTCTTTTCTGATCCTCCAGATCACACTAGGTGCAAGAGGAGAGCATACTTCAAGAAGTTATCAAGTTTTCCCTTCTTTTTATTATTATTTTTTTAAGAAATTGGCTACCTAGTTACACTTCCCCGGCAACGGCGCCAAAATGTTTGGTCAATTTAGTGTGTCCTAAATTGCTACATTAATTTATCAATCCGGGATTCGTAAGCTGATGAAGTGTGGCGCACTATATGTGCAAGATAACCTATCTCTTACTTTTTGTCGTTTTTGGATTTTTATGAAATTCTAAAAGACAAATATTCAAGACAATGATGTCCTTCTAATGATTTTCCAAACTTCAAAAGAATTTTAAAACACACAATGACAAGATTAATTCTTCAAAGAAAATGAAATTGCATCACTATTCTAGTCAAACAACAGTGAAATACTGATCATGAAACTCATTATCCTTGCTACTGTCCAAATACAAAAGAAACTATGCTTAAAGAAATCCAAGAATTGCAAAAAAGTAAATCTAAATCAAATTACATCAACTTATATTCTGATCCCTCGCCATTAGTCCAGCTATGGCTTTCGGAGGTAACCATAAACAACTTGAGCAACCTGATATCTATTTTGCAGAAAAAGAAACTAATATCAAACTACACACTCATACTTCAATCCCTCACCATTAGTCCAGCTATGGCTTTCGGAGGTAACTGAAAATGACATGAGCAATTTAATATTTCTAACTTGCAGAAAGTAAAATAATATCAAACTACACACTCATACTTCAATCCCTCACCATTAGTCCAGCTATGTCTTTCGGAGGTAACTGAAAATGACATGAGCAATTTAATATATCTAAATCTAACTACTGAAGCAAATGTGCAAGACTGAAATAAACAAACAATGCTGGAATTAAACAAAAACTAAGAAAAGTAAATTAGCAGAAGGACAATATTGATTCCATGCCATTAGTCATTATAAAAAGATGTGCAAGTGCCCGGGCTGCCTATTGTAATCTGAAACAAGAACACTGATCAGTTAACAACAACATAAAACATGAAAGATTATGGACAGAAGTAAAATGTAAAGCATGAAAGATTATGAAAAGAGATGAAGCATAAATACCATGAAAGATGTAATGTATAAACACGTGAATGACTTATGGCACAATGAACTTAAAGAAATAAAACAAGAAACTATACGGTAATACAAAACCTCGGTGTATTACGGGGGCCTACTGCACCTGACCTCGAGCTGACAGCCTTCAAATACGAATTACACTTGGAAACGAGTCTTCTTATATATTAAAATGCGGTCATAACGGAGAAATGATATTACGGCACGGTGGCAACGCAATTACATTACGAGCTATATGGAGGCTAACTATTATGCGTATGAAAACGCGTTATTTATAACAAAGGTGATATAACTAATTCCCTAAAGTTTGTCTTGATAGAGACACGTAGACCATCACATCCGAGAGATCCGGCATCATGGCCGCGGTGAGGAGTAAATCTATGAAGAGTGGATGTTGGATTCGGCTCATGGAGCCGTGTACGAGGGTGTTGATGTGTCTCCCGTAAATTAGAAATGATCATACAAATCTTCACGTGATGAAACGGAGAGTCACCGGCGTCACCGTGGGACTCTACGGTTGACTTCAGCCGCAACGACCCGCTGACCTCCTTAGGTGAATTTTCTCGGGCCAATAGGACACGATCCATGTCCACATCATTTACGACTTGCCCATGTGGTTCGAATTGCTTGAAGACACTGCAACATAGACTTTCACAAAATAGGTAGTTGCGGAAAGTTACGTGGAGAGCACGGAAAGTGGCAAGATTAAAAGCTGACTAAATGAGAAAAAAATCTAAATCAAACGAGAAGACACAAAAACATAGTTAAAAACCATTTTAGATGCTCTACAAGTGTATGCAATGATATTGACAACTTAGAAGGTTAATTGAATGAAAAGGTCTAGAAAGGTGTATACAAGGAAAGATACGATTTGAGACTCAACGGTATTCATATTTCTTTGCTATTCATGATACCTTTGATTCACGGGTAGGCGGCTCTTCTTTAGATGTTTTCGAGACTTCATGGTCTTCCTAAGACCATAGCCGATTGATCAAGATAGACGCTTCATGGGTGGATTTTGGCGAGGAGATTTTCGGTAGGTGGGTACGGTTACACGAGTACCGGCTATCTCCCCTAGACGATGGACATACGAGAGAGATAGTAAACAAGTGGTGGAAGGCTACTAGAAAAACTATGTTTGGGTCGACGAAGCATGGGCGGCGGGCGCTCCACTTGGGAGAGTATTGCTACAACACAACATTTCACATGTCGATAGGTATGTCTCCATTTCGGGCCTCTTAATAGGTATGAATAGATTTATCATTTTTTGATGTGATTTTGGAACAAGAAAGGCTCCTAGAGCCGGAGTGAATCCAAGAGAGTTAAGATATACTCTATGCTCTCAAAGGACAACATTGCTACATCCCGAAGTCGACGAAGTTGTATACGGATCGTGGTTGGATAGAGAGGCGAGTTTGAGGTGGATGACTTGGTATATCTCTATCTTGACCTTACAAACGATCTGAAGGAGAAGGGGGTTAAAAGGAAGCTTAAGCCTCGATTATATGGAACATACGAGGTGGTTTGTCGTGTTGGGGAAGTAGCATGTAAGGTTGGAGCCCCCCATTGGGAGTAAGATCCATACAATTTTTCATGTCTCATGCCTCGAGAAGGCCATTGAACAACATGTAGTTGCCTTATGGATCTCCCACATATTAATGATGAGGGTCATCTAGTTTTACAACTTGAAGCTATATTGGATACTTGGGAGAGGCAACTAAGGAATAGAGTGATTAAATAATATCTAATTCGGTGGAGGAATCTACCCAGGATGAGGATGTCGCTTGGGAAGGAGAGAATATTTTGTATCATCCATCTTTGTAGTTGCTTGAGGACAAGAAACGTTTGGGAGGGGAGGAATGTAATATTCCTAATTAGATTTTTAGCTAGTTGGAATAATAAAATTTTCTTTTGTTCATAGATTAGATAAATAAGTGGGTAGAGAGACCCTTAAATATATTTAGTATGAAGAAAACCACTTCTGGTGTGAAAGTGGATCAGTGTAGCTAGTTTAAATAAAGCAAACCCTCGGTGTAAATGGGGTCAATGCATGTGGATGGGGGTCAAGGTTGACCAAATCAACAACGTAGCATCATGGAGGAAGTAGGAGATAGTGGAGGGACAATGCTGGAGTTATGATGGAGAAGTGTATGCATGGGAGTAGCATCTTTTAATGAGTTGGGACGAAGGGTGAGGAAGCTCACAAAGCATATGAGAGGGAGGGGATGGAAGCCATAGAAGGAATTACGATTATTTTTTATGTTTTGTATTTTAATGAAATTTTTGCACGTACTTCGAGCTGTTTAGCGAGTCTTCATTGTGCATGTTTAGCACAAGGGATGTTTTACGGACGGAAATCCCACCCTCATCCTCGGGGGGACTTCGAGTGCCCACTCAAGAGAGGTTCATTTGAGCTTGATTCCACCATCCATGGCCTCAGGCCAAGCTTCATCCATCTTCAGTGTCTGCGGTCTCATTTAGAAACTACATTATTTTTGCGGGGAAGTTGCGGTGTAGAGTTGAAAAACCTAGTTTGTGAGCTTGTTTTCTAGTGAGGGGAGCCGCCCTTCATCTTTGGATCTAGTAGGGAGGAATATGAGCTATTTTTCTTAATATATCAGCCACCTGCAGCAATTACTTCGAGTTGCGAAAGCATAATTCATCCCTAGGGCTGCATTTTTTTCATGATGTGTATCTTGACGAAACCCTTTACAGGGTTGTCTTGGAATTGTGCTTTAGAAGTCTAGATCTACGATCCCTAGCATTTTTGCGAGCACTATATCGGTAGCTCCTTGTATTCCTATGTCCCAGACTGGATTTATTCTCACTAGGGACTGTGCAGTCATGGCCTTCGAGCAATTTTGTGTAACAACAACTATTTCTTGTTTGAGTGTATTGGATTATTGTGAGGCTTATTTTGCCTAGCTTGAGTGTCTTTTCCCCTCAAGATATTGTACTCATTTATGATATTATACATAATGAAATGGCTCTATGATTTTCTCATGTTTTGATGTACTAATGACTATTTGCAATTTCCGGTTTTATGTTCAATATTCACATTGTTTTCTTGTTTTTGGAATATTACAAGCATTGTGTCAAGCTTCCATTTCTCATATCTTTTATTGGAGCTTGAGGAGGTAGACCTTCTCCACATGCCACATTTTATTTTTAGTTTATGGTTTCTTGGAATGGAATAGTTAGGTTGTTGTAGTGCCATGGACATGTTTAGAATCTTTGAGTTAGGTTTCTGTTTGTAGGCTAAGGTATGTTTGTTTTCCAAATTCAACTCATCTTTTCCATTTCTTTCATCATGAATTTGTCGAATTGTTTGCATGAACATGTAGTTTTCTTGCGAGTTAAAGTAGCACAACAAAGTAGGAGTTCATCAAAACCTTTAGCTTGCTTTGTCACCTTTCAATAGCCTTCTATTCATCAAATCGCCATCGACCCTTTTTCATATTTTTCATCTTCATATCATGAGAAAAACCTAGAGGTGCAGAGCATGCTTCTCGAGAGGTTGAGCTTGGCCAAGGGTTGGACACCTTACACTCGGCCAAAAACACCTTCAATCCACCTTCCCTATTCTTTTGTCACCCCATTTTTGGCCTCGAATTTCCCTTAGACTATTTCCTATAGGAATTTAGCACTTTCCTATAGCATTATAGGGAACTATAGCATCACCAATGGGCCCATCCTTGTACTTGAAACCACCATCCACCTCATCCAAACCTACCAAAACCACTGAGACACTTTCAACCTTGCACCCATGAGTTCAAGCCCTTCATAAGCCACCTTAGCGCTTTCTCCTCCTAGCTACAAAATAGTGCATTTAAAAGAATAATTAGGTCATGATTAACTACATGAGTACATGATAAATAGAACATGAATTAGAAAAAAAGTGTGTTTAGCCATTTGGCCTAGAAAAGTGTGATTAGGTTAGTTTCCTTTATGTAATTTAAATTCAACAATTTACTTCATGTAAGATGCCTAGTTTTCTTCCATTTCTTATGATAGCTTAATGTGTAGATTTCTTTCATCACGGTATTTAGATGTACTTTCTTGATGCTTAGAATAGTTCTTTGATTTATAATAGAGTAATGGATTTGAATCATTTAGCCTTAGGTCTAAATTCATAAGCATGATCGACTTCGTTCGAAACCCTAGAAATAACACCCTTTCATAGAGCTCAAAAGAGGATGACATGAGTAGAATGATTTTGTTGTGTATATAGCATTGTCACCTACAAGTTTTTAAGAACCCCGGAGTTTGCTAAATTAAAGTAGGGTAGCCTTTGGGAGTTGCAACATTCTTGGTGCAATACCGGGGCTCACCACTTTTTGGTGCCATTACGGGGAGGTGTCTAGTAGATGATTTATTTGTTTTAGCATTATTTTCTTCTTAATTTTACATGTTTTTTAAAAATATTGAAAAAATACATATGATTTTAATGCCTCGTAGGAGTAGGGATACTCACAGGAATTTGTTTTACCTAAAACCCCACATCACCTCATAGCTAGTCACCCTTCACTCTTCTTCGATGGTTGTGAGGTTGAACACACCACCATAGGTGATCCTTACGAAAATTTTGAAGAAAATATTGAAGAAGAAGAAGATCTTGTTTCACGGAAGGGAACCTCCTTCACCTATTCGAACCATGGATAAAAATGAAGCCTAGGGAGCCTTTCCCATTAGAGGCATATGGGGAAAATATGATGAAGAACATTAGCTCCTCAACCATTCCACACTTCCATGGAATTACCTTTGAAGATACCTGGCACATTCATGTTTTAGTTACGCATTGTACGTAGGAACTTTGAATATGCCTCGGATGATCGAAAAGATGAAGCTATTCCCATCTACCCTTAAGGATGAAGCCTTGCTTCGGGTCATCGTTATACTAGGAAAAACATCACTACCTAGGCACAAATGCAAGAAGCCTTCAACAACAAGTACATAGACTATTTTAGGTCAGAAGGAAACTAAAGATGAGATATTGAAGATGACTTTCTGAGGGCCTAATGAATCCCACTGGAGGACTATGAAGAGGCTCTAGTTAAATAATAAGAGAGCCAAGCTAGCCAACATGATATCAGACCACTTAAACTAGTAATTCTAGGAACATGGAGGAGGTGATAGAAACCCTCAATATGTTATCGGGAGGAGATGTCTACCATCTACCTTATGAGACAATAAAAGCGTATTTAGGAACCATTATAGGGAAGCTGGAAGAAGGTAGAGGTAGCCAAAGTACAACCATTACCCCTTCCTCTTCCACCTCCATCGAGAACGAGATTGGAAATATGTTGGAGGAATTCAAGAGTGACATGCTACACCTTTTCCTTGCAAATGTACCCGATGCAAGTTAAGAGGGAATCGAAGGAAGAAGAAAGAGCCTTGGCTATATTTTTCCCTAGATGTACTAGAAAACATCATAGAAATGAATGTCCATTAAATGTCATAGAGGTTTGCTTAGTATGTAGGGAGTGAATAATGCCACAAACAAGTGTCCCTCTTACCTGGGCACAAATTTGTATGTCGAGGTGGGAAGTAGGACGGAAGGCTTCTGTTTCATCAACTAAAGGCCTTAAGGCCCTCTATCATATCAATAGGGTATGCAAGGGGTGCCTTATTCCTACTATCATAATAATAAAAATACACCTATACGATCTTGGTACACCCCACTCCTCCATCCTCGCCTACACCTCCTACTTCACCTTACAACTCTCCATATCATCCTTAGCACATTTAACCAACAATTTCGGCCATATGTTCCTCAACAACCTTAGTGTAACAACCCATCCCAATGGGCCTCCGAAATAATCAACCACACAGCTCTAATGCCTCCACCCCAACCTCAACCTCAACACTCCTGTTGCTCCACCTGTCACCCTGAGATGCCTACAAAACCCAATCCAAACTACAAGAAAAACGGACATAGACAACATGTTTATAGTGGAGAGACATCTGTCCGACATGTTGTGGATATAAAGAAGATTAATCTCGGAGTGAGGAGAAGAGTACTCCCTAGACAACCACCCTTCATCTCCACATGGGAGTTGAGGAGGAAAAGGAAGAGAGTAACACTCGGATCCAACAACCTCCTTTTCTACAGCTCTTGATCCATTCCGGTCGGCACACACAGAGGAGACTTAAATTTTGGGGCCCAGAAAAATTTGTGTGTAAAAATACCCCTTCTCTAGGCCATCAAGTATGTCCCTATTTACAATATTCTCATCGAGGAAAAGTGCTTCAAGAAACTTGGGAGAAGAATAAAGATACCCCACCATGATAGTAGGACAATTGTGGAAGCAATTTTAAGGAAGGGTGATCTTCCCCAATGCACGGACCCTGGTAGTCCGGTTGTATATGTGCACATAGATGTGTCCATAGTCCCCAACCACGATTTATCTTGGGGTTACAATCGATGTTATGACCCGAGGAAAATGTGCTTAAACTCAAACTCGAGGAGATTGAGTAAAACCTATTGAAAGTTTTGCAACTTGCATATCGGTCTGATAACTTTGGAATTGTTGAGGATGTTATGGTTTCAATTTACTCTCGAAGTATTCTACATATTTCCTAGTTACGCAACCAAAAAACAAGTATAATGGATATCCTCTCATCTTAGGGAGACCTTGTTTATCCACTTCGGATTCTTATATCAAGCATCGAGGGTTGAAAACATGACTATTAAGAATGAGGCCCTTGTTTAAAAAACTCATATTATATCCTACAACCCAACCTTCCATTGACCATGACATGCATATGGTTGGAAGATGAATAAGATGAAGTATACAACAATACATTTGTACCATAGATTTTGTTATTATAGGTGGAAGCTTGATGAAGATGAACTCATTGACCATGTCATTCAAAACCGAGTCCCACGGTAACAACTGAAAACGAAATCCTAGTCAAAGAATGCGAAAGCCACCCTTGGATGGGCACTCGGTTGATTCAACCTCTAAAACCACCAAGGTTGTGGAGTTTGGCCCATCCAAATATCACGAAAATTAACTCAAACCTCTTAGATAGAGAAGAAAGAGAAACTATGTCAAATTTTGAAAGAAAACCTAGATGCATTTGATTGGGATTATGAGGAAATGAAAGGGTGCATCCCCTCGGTATGAAGACATCATATTTACATTAAGGAAGGATGAAAGCACATTGCACCAACCCCAGTCGGATGAACCCAAATCTAAAATACACATTCAAGGAAGAGCGCCCAGAAATTGTTGGATGCGAGGTTTCGTTTATCCCCATGTCGGATAATGAGTGGGTATCTACACTTGTCCCGATCTCGAAGAAGAATGGAAAATGGCGAATACGTATTTGATTATCGGGAACTCAACAAAACTACGAGAAGGACTATTTTCCTTTCCCTTTGTAGATCAAGTCTTTGGATGGCCTTGCGGGAAACCAGTTCTTTTCCTTCCTAGATGGGTTAAATGGTATAACCGGATCCAATCAGCCCTTAAGACTAGGACAAGGCTACTTTCACTTGTACTTGGGTACCTTCTCTTACGAGTCCTAACCTTTGGGTTGTGCAATGCCTGACTACCTTCTAAGAGAGCATCTTGAGAATTTTCTACGAGCTAGTCCATGAATAAGTTGAAATCTACATGGATGATTTCACACCCTATGGGGATGAATTCAGGAGAGCTCTCTCTAATTAAGGAAAAGTCTCGAAGATGCATTGAGATGCATCTCTCTTTGAGCCCGAAAAAAGTGTGAATTTTTTGAAAGAGGAAGAGTTGTATTGGGACACCTCGATCTCCTAAGAAGGAATACGAATTGGACCCGGAACAAAGTCGCCATCATCAAAGGGGTACCTGCTCCTCAAAATAAGAGATATGTCGGGAGTTTCTTGGGTTTAGTTGGCTACTATAGAAGGTTCATCAAATATTTCGGGGAAGATGGCTTCACTATTATTTTGTTTGTTGGCAAAATAAACACGGGTTACTTGGTCAGTCTCTTTCGAAGCTTTTTGAGATCATTAAGGGAAATTTAACTACTTCCCCCATTCTGCGAGTCCGAAATTAGACTCTACCTTTTCCATATCCACACGGATGCATCAAACAAAGATGTGGGGGAAACATTGGGGAAGTTAGAAGAAAAATTACCTTATTCAATCTATTTCATTAGTAGAGCTTGTCAGAAATTTGAGACTCAATTATCACATCACCCGAGAGAAGGAAATGTTAGCCATTTTCCATGCTTTAAACAAATTTAGACAATATATCACTAGTTATCATACCTTTGTACACATTGACCATGCAAACATCAAACATCTAATGAAAAAACCATATGTTAATCTTAGAAAAAATTAGATGGTTTTTATTATTACAACGGTTGACCTAATCATTGTTGATAAAATTGGAAAGGAGATTGTTGTTGCAGATTTTTTTATCCCGAGGTTGGTTCTATTTGCGGATGAAGAAGAAATGGTGGATGACCAAATTCTAGATAGACATCTCTTGGTTGTCTCTTTCACCATGATTTTCTAACATAGCTAACTACTTAGTTAAACGAAATTCCCCTCTAACCTCTCACTCAAGGAGAAGAGCAGATCATCGAGAAAAGACCCCCTTTCACCTAGATTGGGAGAAATACCTTGGTAGGCACGACTAAATTCTCGGGAGATATGTGTGAGGGGAGGAATAATTTTTTGATATTCTCTACGCATGTCATGATATCCATTTTGGAGGCCACTTTGATGCAAAAGGACGCCTTGGCTTGCGGGCGAGTTACTATTGGCCTACCCTTCACAAGGATGCTAGAATATACACTAGCGAGTGTGACCAATGTGAAAGGATGGGGGAAACCTACACAGGGATGATATGTCTTTGCACCCTCGGGTGGCACTTGAGCCATTTGAAAAGTGGGGCATGGACTTCATTGGACCTATTGATCCACCCTCTGGTCATAAAAATTACATCATGATGCACTTGCCCGACTGCACGACAAAGTGGGTTGAAAAAAAGATGTGAAGGTAGCAACAGGCGGGGAGAAGGTAGCATAATTTACGCTTGAGAGAATGTGTTTCAAATATGGATGCACGGAGGTAGTCAGCGATCGGGGGGGCACAATTCACATCTCATCTCATTGATAATATTCGGAGAGCTGAGATAAAGCATAAGACTTCCCTTTTGCCTACCACCCTTAAGAAAATGGGCGAGTGGAAGTGACCAACGAGTCTTGGAGAATATCCTCACGAGGTTGTGAGCGGCAACGAAAAATATTCGTAATGATTGGTAGAAGCTACTTGGGCCTACAACACTACTTAGAAAACAATAAAATGATTCACTCCTTATGACCTAAGTCTATGGAAAGAAATCTACGCTGATTGGATTGAGTTCAGCACGTTAAGGATGGAAATAGTTAGAAATAGTATATCAAAGAACCAAAAGAGAGGTTACTACAATTGAATGGATTGGATGAGTTAAGGATGCTAGCACTCCTTCACATAGAAGTTATTAAAAGCTGAGAAAGGTAAGCATGACAGTACATTAAGGAAATGACCTTTCAAGAAGGATATTGGGTCTTTATTTGTATGACTCAAGGTTTAAGGATTTCAAAGGAAAACTAATGAAAAGATAGGCAGGACCTGAAAGTGGAAAAATGTCCAATAATGGCATAGATCAAATCGGAACCCTTAGATGAGGAAAATTCCCCTACTTGTCGATGGTTACATGTAGGTTTACAAAAGCCCATCACAGGGCCATAATTTATAAATTCAATAAACATGTAGGTGTATGTCATGGGAGACTCCATTATTCCAATGCCTCCCCTCCAGAAAGAAAAAAAATAAAAAGAAATAGGCATGGGTGAAAACCTCTTAGGGCGCCCAAGGACAACTCGGGGTTGAAACCTCCATGAGGCAATCACGGGAGATAAGAGAGAGAAAAAGAAAAAGAAAACAAAAAATAAAAGATCCTTGGGTGAAAACCTCTACGAGGTGCCCAAGGCGAGCCTATGGGTTGGAAAACTTTGTGGAGGCAGCCCACTTGCCTTAAAGAAAAAAGAAATTAAAGAGAAAAAATAAAGAAAGCAAAAAAAGGAAAAAGAAAGAAAAATATCTATGCACTTATTTGTTTTTATGTTTTGCAAGTTATTGATAAAAATGGTTTTTGGGATCCGGAGATGTCTTCGGTCACTTTCTCCTCTTCTTACATACACCATGACCCACTCAGAGGCATCCATTCATTCATTTCACCCCTTGGATAGGAAGAAATTTCATTTTTTTCTTATTTATGGTATTTTCAGGCAAGTCCAACAACCACAGGATTCTTGTAGCACTTCAAAAGCTCCTGTAAATGATACATTAAGCTCATTCATGAAAGAAGGATCTCTCTCAAGGATTTATGAACTTCAAGGAGAGCATGATAATTTATATTTTTCCCCTGTACCTACAACTCTAACCCTTATTTCCTCCATGCAAGGATTCACTCTCTAAACCCTATGTTACAACATTAGCCGGTTAGATCATATGAAAATTAACATAAGACCACTTCACTTACCTATCACCACTCCATTCATTCCATGAATCCATTCATAGCCTCCGCAAACCATTTCCCTCTACATTTCTAATCAAGATAAAGTAAAAAAAGAAAAGAAAGAATACTACTACGAGATGAAATTTTCATGAAAATATGTGTGTGGCACAACAAGGCCAAAAGATGAATAAAAGTCTTGGCCATCTCAAATAAGTGATGAGTATAAATGATCTCCTAGGGTCAAAGCACTCTGAAGACACCCCTAGTCGTAGGCATAAGAAAGGGTGAAAAATGCCATGGTCGCATGTACAAGTAATGGTTATGAGTAACTAGGAAGCTCAGGTGCTCCATGACCCCTCCATCATATGGCAAGGGAAGTATGACTTGAAAAAAGAAGGTCTAAAGCTTGGAAAAAGTAAAAAAACCATGAGGACTAAAGAAATTGACCCGGGGGGGGTAAAATAGGGCGGTAACGAGATGCCCCCTAATGTATGAGGTGGAGAGAATTTGATGTAAAATACATTATGATAAAGCTTAGATGTCATGAGGAGATAGGGTAGTAGGAGCTACAGAGCTACGGTCTCATGTGCTAATAACATCCATGGGCGGGCATACCCATGCTTGTTCTTGAAGATGCGATTATGACCTTCCAACATGCTGCGGTCAGTGAAATTAAGTCTTGGGAACATCTCTGAGAGACATCTGAGTGGATCATGAATCAATAAATAGAGCATAGCCACTAAAAATATAAACGTGGATATATGTCTAGGTATACATAAGTGGGACTTTGGAAACATGATAGATAGATAAGTGTCTCAATATAGTCCTCATAGTACATAAATGATACATAACTCCAACGCGTAGCAGGAAGGATACCATATAAGAGTGAGATGTTCCTAACCCGGGCTCTTCGACACATAAACCTCAGATAAATTACATGGATCTACATCATGCAAATGTAATTTCGAAGTTCGAACACGATGAAAGTGCACGATTAACGACCAATGAAGGTAAACCAATAACATATGCAAGGGAATCTGTTAAGGGAAAATGAAACCCAGAATTATGTAGGGTCCATTAAGTGTGAATAGATGAGTTGATGTCAAACACCGATGAACTCGGCTAATCGAGAGCCAATGATGTAAATCCATCGTCCCGACATAGCATTGTGAGGTACGTAGATCTAAGGTATCTGGGGCTACTGATCAAGATCCTGGATAATGAGCTAAATTCAATAGGAGAAAAATACATTGAAGGAGGGGCATTATGTATCATAAATCGACCTGCAAGAACAAAACCCGAGGATGATGTGATGGATGGATGAAGTCATGAAGAAATGAAGTACAACTGACACGGGGATGATTGGCTCAAAAAAGGTCATCATGCTACTCCCCGGATGGTTGACACAAGGCGAGACTTACCTTGAACACATAACTACATGACAAGAATGTAAATTGGAAGCATGGCTAATGAGCACCATGTGATATCATGCAACGATGCAAAGAGGGAATGAAGGAGGCATGTTCATATGACTAAGAAGAGTAACCAATGGAGGAGTAGATAGACTCATATGTATGGTACAAATCTAGAAATATAAAACCCAACTATAATATAATGAAGTAGAAAGGTGCAATGTTTAAGGGTGACACAAGGATCTTGTCATTTAATGACTAACAAAAAATAAATGTTCCTACCTTCTCATTTTATAAGTTCCTTTTTCGTAAATTTCGAGCACAGAAAAAAGATAAAAGTATACAAAGGGGGACCTTCATAGCCATAATAGACTATGGTATTCCTTTTTGTAATTAGTCTATCCATTATGTACTTTAACGAGTGTCAATGAGACAAGTTAACTTTGTTAATATTTTCTAAATTTAGAGGTGTGAAAATAGCTTAAAAGGAAAATCCTCTTAGAGGAATGATTGGCATAAAGGATAAAAAATTGGTTCTAGCAATGGTGGAACTAATCTGGCGAAGGCTGGCTAATAGGACCACTCATCTGGAGTGGTTCCTCCAAGAAAGGATAAAACACCATGTGAAAGCGAATGGTTGGCCAAGTAAGTGATGACGATGGAAGAGAGAAACCAAGGCTCAATATTCAAAAAATATATTGATAAAAATGCAGCGATCCTGAGAGATAATATGGTGGAATCCTTCGGGGTAAAGCCATTAATATGACGAAGAAGAGGACATGAGGCTCATATTATAGGTCATGGCGGGTCGAGAAGGAGGGATTCTAAAAGAGGGATAAGTCAGATACATAGACACCAGGCAAGGAGGTGCTATACTAGGGTATCCATGATCAGATAAGCTCTACCACCAAGTGACGACATGCATAATGGAAAGGTCTAAAGTTGCAACTTGATGGGGTCGGACCTAAGGAATAATGATGGAGCTTGATGGTTAATAATGCATAATTGATGGGGATATATGACCTACCCTTGTATGCCGATAGAAACATACCTTAGGTCATTGGATACGCAATAAAAACTCCATCTTGTCTATAAAAACCATATAGAAATACTAAACCCATGGTTAAATCACATAATGAAAGAAATAAACATGGATGAAGTAGACCATATATTTCTTTCTTTTTTGAATTTTATATTTTTTTTGGATTTTTGGCATAAATAAGGGATGAAAAATAATTTCAATGCACATTAAACAAAAAAAGAGATAAATCATCACACTCCTATGTACAATATGTACAAGCACAACACGATCTAGTAGGTCATGCTAAGGAGTATTGTGCCTATAGCTTTGGGCACATGCTAAGGAGGTTTCTATACACGAACTTATTGAGGGTAAGGGGAGCATATGGTTCTCCAATTTTGGGCCATGCCAAAGGAAATCAAACAACCCAATATAGAAAGGTTGACCATGCCGGGGATAGTATAACATAGTCACATTCTTGAAATGAACCTAAGGACATAGAGAGGATCAATACATAAAAATTTAGAAGCTCATCGACAAGTGGTGAGGGCAATTCGTTGGAAAGTTCGGTAGTAGAATGCGAATACTTTACTTTTTCCATGGGTGGAATTTCCGGGGAAGGACGAGGTGTACCCTGGGTTGATTCAAGATTTATGTTTTCAAGCCTACCTTGTTCCAAATTAGAGGATACTAGAGGTAAAAAAAGAGGAATAACCTCACTAATAATATCGGTAGGTAGAATCATGATTTATGAGTTGACTAGGCGAGGTTTGTCATCAAGGGAGTCATTTGCAGGAACAGTAGGGATGACATGTGTGGGTGAAGGAACCTATTCATATTCCAAATTGAGATGGGTTTCTAATCAACATCAGAGGCACTCACAGGAATTTTAGAAGCGACAAAATATTCCACAAAAATGTGGTGAAGAATTCTCACTAGCTTGATAAATATCCATAAGATCATGAGACACCACGAGGATCGAAATTTGATGGGGTCCACATGTGTTAGAAGAGATCACATGCATAAGAGATTTTAAGGAGAAGGAATGTCAGTGATCGTAATTGGGGAAAAATACCCATAAGGGATGAAATTTTGAATAACCCCACACCAACTCTGCGAAATGACCGGGGTTATCTCCCACAAGTGGTGTTGAATTCCTCGTGGTGGAAATTTGGGCCAATCATATGCAATAGGAAAGATGATCAATGGTAACAATATTTCCTTCATGTGGAAATAAAAGGACATGAAGACATATGAGACAATAGAAGTTCTTGATAGGATCAACTACATCCAAGGAGAAAGTTATAATACAAAGGAGCATCGACGAATTCAACATCAACATATTTCCCCTCCCTAACTCAATGATGAACTTGGGAAGAACCCCCTTAGGTAAAAATTTATGTCCATCAAAAGCTTAAAGAGTGTGTTGTACGTGGCATGCGCTGACTGAGATTTAATATCCCAAATGGAAAATTTGCAATGCAGAATATCTTGAGATATTCCTATTTTCCAACACGGGAGTATTAACAATCAGCTTTGAACTATTTCATAGATTGATTGTTAGGGAATTTCTTGGATATGTCACCTTCACGAGGAAGGATGAGATCCAGGCTACTATTACTATGGAGACTCTTCCAATAGAACTTTTCAAGAGCTAATAATTCCCTTCAAGGAATTTACGCAGCAGCTTGCCCATGAGGACGGCGCTATAAGGAAGCCCATGTGAAAATAAGGAAATACGGTCAGGATGCCTTATAATAGATGTGATAAAAACTCACTATGAGAATATAAGCTCGATTAAATAACCCTAAGGAGTTTATACGGATCTCCATCTGACATATATGCCAAGGAAATAATGCTGATGAGAGAACCTTGAGCGTAGGTATAATAACTTCAATATGTAATAGCGGTGAAATAATGACTCAAGAAATGTAATAAGAGTAAAAATATGATCCATATTCCATAGCATCAAATGTAATACAAATTCATTCGGGGGAAAATACCTCTCAAGGGTGAGCTCAAATCAACCTCGATAAGAAATGTACATGAAGCAAGAGAACACACGGCCCTACATAAACCTTTACTTTGTCAGCACAATATGAGGGGAAAATGAGTAACGAGAATGGTATATATGAGATGATATAACAATATGTGCTCAAATAAATATGAGGAAGAAAAATCTCAACCCCGGAAAACATTATTACAACAATCCCTCAAGGGATTGGCTAAAATGCATAAAGAGGAAAATGCCGAGTTGCGGTGTAGGCTACTGCCAACTCAAATATAATACAACATGGGAAAGTAGATGCTACAATAAATCATGATACCTCCTCCAATGATGTCCAAGTGAAGGAGCTGATCCCCTTACTAAAATGTGCCTCTTGGTGCACAAAATGAACCCTTTATTACAGCACCACCTCACAGATAATGTTGTAAGGGGAAGGAGGCGGGCGGGCATGAGAAGAAACATATGGCTCAGAATTCCAAAATATAAATATCCAATAAGGTTTCCTTTGATGATCTCTAGAGAAAGAGATGGCTCCTACTCTGAAAACAATCTCTGGAAATGTGATGATGAAGATCTCTCATTGCAACACCAACAACTCCGGCATTCTCTTCTTGCTATAAAGAATATAGCCCGGTAAGTACAATGTGCTTGGCCTCGAAGCCATGATGTGAGGAAGATGAAGAGCAAGTCTCTCATGTCCTCCCATGGAAGAAGGAGACATTTCTAAATAGTAATCCCTCTTGTGCTATGTAGCCTGAAGCCCTCCGTTGAGAGCTTCCAACTTCGAAATCCTTTCTCGAAGATGAAACCCCAACAATGGCTCTCCTTCATATTTTGTACAAGGAATGCTTCCTTGCCATGGACCCCTCACATTAGGGTTTCTCCCATTTTGAATTTCCCTCCATCCAGCTACCCCAATCTTCTTGTGCAAGCTTCCCCTCTTGGGTATGTTGTTGAATTTGGTCGGCCATGGTTTAGCTCACTTGCTTTTGGCCCTTTTCACACTTCATTTGCTAACTTAAGCCACTTAAGTGACTTTTTTTCACCTTAGGAGTGTTTATTAAGTTGCTACATGGGCTCCCTCACCCATTTTATTCCTTTTATTAAAAATAAAATCAAAATTAATGTTCCAAATACTTTATTGCAAAATTTGGAACATTACGGTCATCCCCTCCCAAAACTTGCTTATCCTCAAGCGAGAGCAAGGATGTTGCAAATAGTCCTCCACTCAAGGCATGGAGTCTAAAGTATCCTCATGTAGATCCTCCATCCTCGACGTCAACAAAAAAATGAGTCACCCTCAGTAGGCAACTCTTGAAATTGCTCCTCCCACCTTGTGCTCATGAGAAATAGGTGGGCTGAAGTTATGAACTTGGTAAGCTTCATAGCCTACCCCACACTATCCTCTTCTCCCTTGCTGTTGAATGTGGAGTGAAAGCTGAACTTGGGCTGCAATAGTGTTGCCTTCAAGAGGCAAGATGAAGTCTAGATCCCGAGGACCTCTCCTCCAACAGCACCGTCAATGCAGCTCAAATCATCTCATATGTGATGAGATGGAATTCATCGACATATGGCATCGTAATCATATGGTTCACCTCATGGAAAAACACATGGCTGCACATGGTGACCATATCATCTTCCATACTCCCCTTGGAGCATGTCACTGTATAAAGAATGGAGGTATCCTCTCCCAAAGGGCACATCCACCTAATGAGTCTCTCCCCTCCTCATGATACATAGGGGATGTTGCTGATATGTGGCTGAAAATGAGAGACCCAAGCCACCCCATCAATCATACAATCCATGAAGCCCCGCCTCCTCAAAAATTCGAACTCTCCAAATATGACTCCCACATGAAGGAGAAAGAGATGCGGCTTTGTAAATAATGGGCTACCCATTGTTTCTCCTGAAACATACGGCATACGAAAATAGGGAGAATCATACTCCCAGTAGGGTATCTTCAATTTTTTTCCCTCCTCCCGAAAAAGTGCTTCCTGCGAACAGCGTTCCACCGGCCAACATATGGAATCATAAACTTATGAGACGAGGAGGTGAAATATGGTCCCATGCATGGAACCAACACGGGGCATCATTTTCTGCCTCAATATATGATGCAACAAGTGTCTTTGCAACCACTTGTTTGCTACCACATCCATCATAACGAGGTGTGATCACGGAAACACATTTTGGTGCCAAAGTGCACACCAAAATCCATGTGGCTTTCCCCCACAACCTTTGCTTTGAAATAGCCATCATTTCTTTGCAATGAACCATAAGTACAACAAAACACAATGTGCAAGAAGGAAGGATCCATCTTGATCTGATATGCTGCTCATAAAGATAAGAGAGTGCAAAGCATATCACAAATAGTTACCTCCTCATCATGTACTTTGGCCTTTGAAATTTACAGGAAATGGCTCAAGTGAAAAGTCCACTAACTATGACATAGTAGGGAGTGGTTGTTCCAACCATCTCATCATCCTTGAGCTATGCATCTATCCATATGATGATATGCAACCATTAAGATGCCCTCCCAAGTGGACTCCTCTATCGATGAAGAATATGCATGAAAATGCATGAAAGAAGAACCCATAAAGGCGCATGTAGAGCCCTCTTCTTGTTCTTGTGCGGCCAAGCCAAGAAATTCAAAATGTAGTAAGGAGTGCTCTTCTCCATTACTCCTTCATGCTCAGCACCTACATGCCTCCAAAGTACATCACTTGTGAAGTGGCTTGAAAGACACTCCAACAAGTAACTTAAGCTCTCAAGTGACGTATGGCGGCCTTTGGAGTAGGGCCACTGTCATCTCAAAGCTCTCCTCTTTGACATGAATCTTCAACAAAGACTCTTCCCATCATGTTGCTGCAAATGTAGGCTCCTCCCATGAAGAAGGTGCTACTTGGCATCCAAGATCAAGAAGCGATCTCCTCTTGCACTATGCTAGTTCCTCCTCTTGCTCTACTTGACATTCAAACAAAATCTAAGCAACAAGAATGTTTGCTGTCTCCATACTTCCACCATAACTCAATCTAAAATGGGAGCATAACGAGTGGTAAGAGATATGCCATCCCATCATTATGCACCATTCTCTCCTCTTTGTCCACCTCGAAACGCCAATTGTGAAATGATCACGGGACCTATGGGTTATGGATCCTCCACATTTCCCATTTGAGCCACCTCCCATCCATAAGGCCCTGTGCTTTGGTGTAAGTATCCTGCCACTTGGTACCTCCTTGAAAAGAGCTACCATTGTCCCAAAACAAATTTCTCCTTTTGCATTTCATGGGACATTGAAATGCAATCTCCTTCACGAAAAAATTTCAAAACCCCACCCTCACATGTGATGCATGTCTCATGATAGTGCATGAGGATGATGAGGGTTTTCTTTCCTCAAAATGGAATAGCACGGTGAAAGTCTCTGCTCTTAGAAAAATAGCTTGCCATGGTATGCAATCCCTCATGGCATGTATTGAACCAACATGAAATGAAAACTCATGCATACCTTGATAAAGTTTTGAAGGATCTTGTGTGCATGCAGAGAGTCTCTTCCCCAAATGTCTTGTTTGCCTGTTGCTGGAGATGAAGGCTACTCCTTCATGATAAAGAGAGCGGTATGTGCCTCTCCATGCTTGCTCTATTTCTCTATGAGAATAGGAAGTGCATGGTCATTCCTCTTCTCCTTCTTCTATTCCCTCAGCCTCCTTGGAGAGGTTGTTCTTTGAGGATACGGAAAATTGATGGGGTCGTCATCCTGCGCATCATTCTCGCCTCTTCTTCTGCGAATTTTGAACTACAAGGAAATTTGAGCCAAGTTTGAAGCTGCGATACCGACAATATCCCAATGGAAAATTTTTTAATCACAGGAATATCTTGAGATATTCCTATTTTCCAACTTCCGGGGGGTATTAAAAATCAACAACGAACTATTTCGAGGAGATTGAATGTTGGGGAATTCTTGGATATTTCACAGCACGAGGAAGGATGAGATCTAGAGGCTACCTAGCCCACTAGCCGGACTACTTACTTGATATAATTTGTCAAGAGCTAATAATTCCCTTCAAGGAATTCTGCAACAGCTAGCAGGTGAGGACGTATAAGGAAGCCCATGTGAAAATAAGGCAATCCGAGTGTTGGGATGCCTTAGAGTGAGTCTGATACAAGCTCACCACAGCATGGGAATATAAGCTCAAATAAATAACCCTAAGGAGGTTATGTAAGATCTCCATGTATATGTATACGAAATAATGCTTAATGAGAGAACTATTATTGCAGGTATAATAACTTCAATATGTAATAGCATTGAAATAATGACTCAAGCAATGTAAGAAGAGTACAAATGTGATCATAATCAGCATCAAATTTAATACAAATTCTATTGAGGAAAGCTATCTCAAGGTGAGCTCAAATCAACCTCGGTAGGAAATGTACATGAAACAAAGAGAACCCACGAAGCTACATAAACCCGGCTACTCATCCTTTGTGCGATCATGAGAGAAAATGAGCGCGGTGGTATATATGATATTATATAACAATATGTACTCAAATAAATACGGGAAGCAAGATATCAGCCCCGGAAAAAATTATTACACCAATCCTCGAGGGATTGGCTAAAATACATAAAAAGAAGAAAATGTAGTTGCGAGTGTAGATGCGCAACTCAAATATAATAAAACATAGGAGAAGGAAGTAGATGCTGCAATAAATCAGCAGTACCTCCTCAATGATCTCAAGTGAAGAGTGATCCCCTTCTTGAAGATTCCTCATTAATTTAAAAAATGAACCCTTTGTGCAAGCCACCTCTGAAGATAATGTTTTGTAGGGAAGGAGGCTGGCCAGGCATGAAGAAACATATGGTCCAATGAAAAAATATGAAATATCAGCTCCAGGGTTTCCTTTTCTAATCTCCTAGAGAAAGAATGGCTCCTCCTCTACAAAACAAGCTAGGAAATGTGAAGATGAAGATCCCTCAACGCAGCACCAACAACTCTGACATTCTCTTCTTGCCAAGAATAGCATATATTATTTGCAAATGCATGCATTTAGCCTCAGCCATTATGTGAGGAAGATGAAGAAAAATCTCTCCATGGCCTCATGGAAGAGAAAGGAATTCTAAATAGGAATCCCTCTTGTGCTAAGCGACACGAGCTTCCTCAGGATTGAAGGCTTCAACTTCAAAATCACTCTCCAAAAGAGATGGAAACCCCAACAATGGCTCTCCTTATTCTTTTATAAAAGGAATGATTCCTTGCCATGGACCCACTCACATTAGGGTTTCTCCATTTTGAATTTCCCCTCCATCAACCTGCAATCTTCTTGTGTGGCTTCCCCTCTTGGGTATGTTGACTTTGGTCAACCATGGTTTAGCTCACTTGCTTTTTGGCCATTTTCACACTTGGGGTACACTTCTTAAGTCACTTAAGTGACTTTCACCTTAGGAGTGTTTATTAATTTGCTACATGGGCTCCCTCACCCATTTTATTCCCTTTTATTAAATAAAATCAAAATTAATGTTCCAAATACTTTATTGCAAAATTTGGAACATTACACGAAAAACCTTCCGGCATGATGCTAACACGACACACGTGGAAGGGCCTTCATCTACCAAAGCGTTACAAATATTCTTGTGGAAAACACACAAGATAATATGAAAAGTGATATGATGGGAAAGGTGAGGAGAAACATTGTAAATTAAATGCAATGAGACTTGAGTCGAATTGATGAAGCTCCACCAATCACAGACAACAACGCCTTATGTTTCCCCAGGAAAAATTTGCAAAACCTCTAGGGACTACATGGCACAAGGGCACGGAAATATCCTTGATAAATCTTATGGTGTTGCACAACTTTGAGAAGAAGGATTGTGTGTTTTCAACACGAAGGATACCCTTTGGGGGCCAATAAATTGGTTCCAAAGGCTTATCTAAAGGGCTAGTGTTCTTTAGTCATCATGAGTGATAACACACAATTCTAAATACTGGGTTCGAGAAAACATAATATTGTTGAGGAATTAGCCCATGCACCATGTGCCATGTCTACTTTGGAGGATTTTCAAAGCTACTGCATGCATAGAAGATCATGTTGATTTCCATTGAAAGGGTTGATGCGTCGAAATCTAATGCGACCATGTTTGACAATGATGTAAGTAAGTATCAATTATCCCATCATATCACATTTCAAATATTAGTTCATGTCCTCAATAAGGATATTTACCTCAACCTCATGGATGAAGGATCCTCCACTAATATCATGTCTTTGTTATGCTAGAGAGATATAGGTTCTATAGAACTCATTCGATCTGACAAGTAATCTAGGAATTTGATGGCCACACTGCCACTAAATGGAGTCCTTCCTACATTTCTATTAAGCATGGGTGAGAAAAAATCTCACTTTTGATGGTTAAGTTGTCGATTCCCCACTAGATTATAAATATGATCCTTGGATATAGTTGGTTCTATGTTATGACTACTGATATTTCAACAATGTTTCATGTTCTTTATTTTTCCTCATGAAGGAAATATAGTTATAATCGATCAACTTAGGTATTTTGCGATGATTGGGACTTGGCTTCCTTTGCGGGAACTATGGTCCCATTTGTTGGTGATTCACCTTTGAATTATCAAATATCGAGTGAGAGTTTATTTAAGAACTCATAGCTGAAAATAAATTTTCCAATTCCCCCACGATGCGTTATTACCACTATTTATCCTTTGCATATGGTATTTTCAATCATTAGTGGATCCCATTGGTTCATTTACCCATGGGTGGTGCCATATCTTAAAATGTAGATTCATATGGTAGGAAAATTCCTTTTATAATGGAAGCGATTATCTCTTTGGTGGTATTTTCATTATCTCTTGAATATGATTAGAAAATCCATCCCAATATGGAATATGATTAGTATGATTTTCCCATGGGATGTGACTCACTATTTCACATGATTCTTTCGATGTCAAATTCCCTTTGACACACACTTATCTTGGAGGTCATGGATTCAATTGTAAACCATTGGAGGATATGCTTTGCAATTGCCTCTATTCTCCCAAATTTGGAAATGGTGCAACTCGGAAAACATAATCTTTGAATCCAGGCTAGGGGGAGCCCTTAGTTCATCCCCAGTAAAGTGCCACCCTTGGACCAAGTCAAATATTATATTTCTAGTATTGAACTTGCCAACGAGGTTGTACGATACAAACATCATTATTGATGAGTTCCTTGATCCTCCATTGTGTCTTGATAGCCATTATCAATGAGCTATATAGATCATGATACCACTAGAAATTTTTTATATCCTTAGGTAATTATTAATAACGATATGATTCTAGGATTTCACTAGAATAATCAACCTTGTAATTCAATCTATGTGGCATGGACCTAGCATGGTGTTCCATATGATGTTGCTAATGGAAGATGATTTCTTTGAAGAACGTGTTTCTTGTGGATAACCAATTCCTCCCTTAAGTTTGTCCATAACTCAAGGAATATTAGGGGAATTGTAACGCTTGATGTATGGAAATATAGAAAATTAAAGCAAATAATAATCAAGCATGCGATGAGCAAAGAAAGTGACTAATGGTGTACCCTTTTTTGATGATTGTCTTATCATGTATTTTACGTGCAACTCCAAATATATAAGCTATATCCTCATGATTTTATTCCTACACACAAGGATATGGGTAACACTTCCAAACACTTGCAAGCAACCATTGTTAACAACAATGAAGCAACCGGCTCAAAAATAGAAGAAAAGAGATATCAACACCTTAGAAAAAAGCCACTGCAAGGGGGGAAACCTCCAATACACTACATGAATGAACAATTCTTGGATGACACAAAGTAAAAAACATCCTTTTCTATATATAGGAGTCCATGGAGACACAATGCAATCCTAGTGGGGCCACAATGTAATCCTAGTCAAGCTATAATAATAATTAAGGGCACAATAATAACAATATGGGGGTTACAGGGTGTGATAATAACAATAAGGGGTTACACTAACAACAATAAGGGACTATACTAGTAATATAGGGACCTAACATGCCCCTCTCCTTCAAAAAAAGTGTTGTCCTCAATAGCTAGAGTATCTCCTAGGGTGCTATGCAGTATAAAATTATCATCCTCCCATGTAGAATCTTCAGAGTGGGTAAGTTCTTCCACTTGATGAGATACTCTAAAATTGATCGATTTCATAGCTATCAAGTTCTTGTTTCCATGACCACTTCGAGGTTCCAATATGATTTTTCCTTCCTCATCAAGTCTACGGCAATATTTTTTGAGCTCGGGAAGATTTTCACCTATAGCCTTCTTTAAGCATGAAACATGGACTCGGATGCACTCATGAAGAGGTGACGGGAAAGCTCCAATTTGTATGCCATAGTACCAATATTTTGCAACACCTTGTAAAAATCCATGAGTACTTTGGCGATAATTTATTATCCTTCTTAGCTTGCTTGAGAGACATTTTGTTTTGAATGGTTGTAGCCGTAAAAAATACCCAAAGTCTCCTACATCAGAAACTTCTCTCGATCGTGATGTTGATCGCTCCTGTTGTTTCATTCAATTTTGTGCCAAATTCGAGTGTTATCCTTTAGAGGAGTTTGGAGAACTTCTTGTTGATGCTCGATGTGATCTTCTCACTGTTGAACTCTTCTAATTTTCTCTTAAAGATGATGTGATGGACGGTGGATGATATCCATAAAGTGCCATAAATGGGGTCATTTTTGTTGCGAGTATGGACGGAAGTTTTATACCAACATTCAATGAGAGGTAACCACTTGACCCATTGTGTTTGTTTATCAAATACATAATAACGGTATCATACTTCCAAACATTTATTTAATATCTCAGTTTGACCATCGGATTGAGGATGATAAGATGAGCTATGAGCTAATTAAGTACCCAAACGAAAATAACTTCTGTCCAAAAATTTCCGGTAAAAATGGAATCTCTTTGTCACTCCTGATAACCTTGGGCTTCCATGTATCTTTTGAATTGTGTCCATAAATATAGTAGCTATTACTTGCTTTAAATGGATGAGATAATGCACAAAAGTGTGCATACTTGGTAAGTCTATCAACTACTACCATGATGACACTCTTTTCTTCGGACTTAGGTAAACTGTGATAAAATCCATTGAAATCTCCTCAGTGACATTGACTTGGAATGGATAAAGGTTGTAGAAGACCCAAGGTCTTAATTGTCTCAACTTTATTCTTCTAGAAAACCAAACATTCCGCCACAAAATTTTGAATATCGGATTTAAGGCCATCCATATTTCTTCACCATTTTGTGGTAAGTTTTTTAAAAATCACAGTGTCCTCCTAAAGGAGAAGTGTGCAATTCCAAAAAAGAATTTTGTTTTATTTGGGAATTATTACAAAGATATAGCGATCTTTGTACCATAAGGAATAATTTTTCAAACTAAATGTATCGGATGTACTAGGATCTTGCTCCAACTTTTGAATGAGTGTCCACACTTCTTTGTCCTTCTTCATTCATCCTTGCTTCGGTTATCAATCTGGTGGATAATAAAAATGGCAGCGATGCTTCCACCTCTTCATTGTTTCTTGAGAGTGCATACTGCAACAACATTTAGCTTCCATTTTTTGTAGATTATTTCAAAGTCATAACCCAACATCTTTGTGACCCATTTTTGCTGCTCTTCGAACATAGTCTTTGTTCAAAAATTTTTTTAAGGCTATCATGATCGAGTTTTTACCTTGAAGTGTCTTTCCATTAGGTAAGT
This sequence comes from Pinus albicaulis, assembly GCA_034641835.2. Taxonomy (NCBI): domain Eukaryota; kingdom Viridiplantae; phylum Streptophyta; class Pinopsida; order Pinales; family Pinaceae; genus Pinus; species Pinus albicaulis. The sequence continues at coordinate 164,986 of JAXQQM020073883.1, read as the reverse complement.
TCGCCATTTCTTTAGTGCATGCGAGTATTGCTAAAATTTCTTTCTCATAAATAGCTTTACGCAAATAATTTCCTTTAATTGGGCCAATTTGCAAAAGCAATGGGTCTTCCTTCTTGCATTAAAACAACACCAATTCCATTTCTCGGGCATCACATTCCTGACAAGGTTTTTGTGAAGTTTGGCATAGCTAAGATCGGTGATAGGCACATTGACTCTTTAAGATGTTAAAGGCCTTAGTTGCTTTGAGGAGTCCATGAAAAATCCATCTTTCTTCAATAATTTTGTTAGAGATGCTATTCTCCCGCTAATTCTTAAAAAACTTGTGATAATACTGTTAACAGAAATCCTTGCAACTACTTTATGGTTGTGGGAATTTGTTCTTTAATGGCTTTAATTTTGTTAGGGTCTACCTTAACACCCTCGTGAGATCTGATATGACCCAGGATATTCCCTCTTGTACTCCAAAGAAACATTTGGATGTTTTTGCATATAATTGTTTCTCCTGTGATAGTTTGAGCACCTTGTCGACATGTTGAACATGATCCTTCCAAGACCCTGCTTGTAGATTAGTATATCATCAAAAAATACTAGCACAAATTTTCTAAGGAAGGGTTTGAAAATGGAATTCATCAAGCCTTGAAATGTAGAAGGTGCATTGGTAAGGCCAAAAGGCATGACCATATAATGACCCTTATGAGTTCGAAATGCTATTTTCGGAATATCTTCAGTCTTCATTCTAATTTTATGATATCATGAACGAAGATCCAACTTGGTAAAATAAATTGCTCCATGTAATTCATCCAATAATTCATCAATCACAGGAATGGGAAATTTATCTTTAATGGTGAGCTTATTGAGCTCCCTTTAATCTGAAACATCATGATGATCCATCCTTCTTGTGTACCAATACTATAGGAGTAGAGAAAGAACTTTGACTAGGTTGAATTATACCAGCCTCTAACATTTCTGCAATCATACGTTCAATTTCGCTCTTTTGGACATAAGTATATCTATAAGGCCTGATGTTTGGAGGAACACTTCTTGGAATCAAATGAATAGCATGATCATTATCAAAAATAGGTGGGAGTCCTTTGGGAGTTTCAAAAACCTTGGAATGATTGTCCAAGACTTTTTGGAGATCTCAGAAATAGATGATTTTGATGTTGGAAGTTCTAGTGAGAATAATTGTGCAATTACACCTAGATTGTTCTTTCTTTAGAACCTTTGTCATGACATTAGAGCTTATTATTTTCCCTGACTTCACTATGATACCCAGTAATTCTACTTCCTTTCCTTAGAAAAAAAATTTCAAGAAAAATTCTTGAAAATTAAAAGCTACCGTCCCCAAAGATTGCAACCATTGTACTCCTGAAGTACAACATGACACCTCCATAGGAATGGAAAGCATTGGACTATTCACTACATATTCCCCCATGGTTAGCTTGATATTATGGCATTTTTCTAGGAAATTTATAGTTCCTCCATTTGCAACCATCACTTGACATTGTTTGGTGTTGGATATAGGAAACAATTTAATTCCTTGGCTACCTTACAATGAATAAAATTATGGGTACTACCTGAATCAATCAAAACTATTACCATTTTCTTCTTGATATGTCCTTCGATCTTGAGAGTTTGATGAGTGGTAATTCCTGCAAATGCATTACATGATATAGTCAGACTCATTTATTCCTCTTTTAGGGTTGGTTCTTGGTGTATATCTTCTTCTTGTTCATTTTCTTCTTCCTCTTCACAATCTATGTAAAATAATTTCTTCTCAGCACACTTATGAACTTTAGTGTATTTGCTATCACAAATGTAGCACAACCCTTTTACTCTTTTTTCTTCTAATTGTTGTGTTTTCAACCTTGTAGGTTGTGGAAATCTAGGAGTAGCAACACTTCCCTCTTTATAGTAGTGAGTGGTAGGCTTCCTTGTCGCCATAATTTTACATTCAATTTTTCTTGCCAACCTAAATGCCTTTTCCAATAAATCAAGTTCCAAAACGCGAACTTCATGTTGGATGTTATCCTTTAAAGTACCTATGAACAGATAAATCCTATGTTCCTCTGGAATATCAGTTACCCTTATACTCAATTTTTGGAAGTCCTCAATGTGCTCCCCCACTAAACCCTTTTGCTTGAGATTTATCAATTGGCTAAAGAAGGTGTTGCTCTTTGTATCCTTATAATGTGCTATCATTTCCTCCGTAAAAATTGACCAAGTGGAATTTTTTTTACGGGAACAAAGCCATCGATACCATATAAATGTATTTTGTTCTAAATGTAAAATTGCAATGCGTACCTTTTGTGTGTTTTGCACATTATTGAGATCAAAATATTGCTCCATCTATAGTATCCATGTTACAGGATCCTTTCCATCAAACTTCCTCATATCCATTTGGAATATATGGTGGTTCTTCCCGCCAAAATTAGAGTTTATGAAATCACGATTATTAACATTTATTTTATTCTCATCGTGAGTTTCCTCCTACTATCTTTTCACCATTGGGAAACATTTGTTGTATCGACTTTTTCAAACCTTCCATGTCGATTTTAGATCATTCTTCATGTTTTCCATTTTTTCATCGATCTTAGCTTCCATGTCATCCATCTTAGATTCCACGCCGTCTATCTTAGTTTCCATGCCATTCTTAAAACCATCCATCTTAAATTCCATGCCTTTCTTAAGAAACTTCCATGTCATTTTTTGTTGCTCTTTGCGAGAGTGAAATTTGTTTCACTTGCTCTTGTAAATTTGATATGTCATGTTGCCATTCTTTGTCTTCATGAGTCATGGTAGAGCCTTCTAAAGGCTTAATGGGTGTTGAATTCTTTTTAGGAGGCATTTTAGAACCCAATCTTGAAATATATTCTATAATATGCCCTTGGAATCAATTCAACTTGATTCTTCAAAGCAAAGACTTATGCAATTCGGAAAATAAAAATACACCTTTTACTTGCTTTTGAGGAGCTATATATTGAGGTGACTTATCTCTATACTTGTAGATCCTCAATATGCGAAATTCGGCCCTATAGTATTTACAGGCTTATTTCAAATACCACGAATTCGACTTGATTTGGATTCTTCAAGACAACGTTATGTCCAATCTCCCACATGACTCTAATTGTAGCGTGGTTTAGTAGAGCGAACTTGTATGACTTGCCACGTGTCACTATTTGTATCCTTTGGCCTCAAAATTTATAGGCAAAAAACTACAGATCTCGTATACTTCTAGTCACTTTTTACATAAGATTCCAATTTGACTGCTCGGCAGAGAGAGTTATGAAGACGATTGTCCCACGATCACCTCTTTGAGATGAAATTCGAGAGCACGACAAAGACCGTAACTGCACGAGATCATAATCTCTAAAAATATTGCGAAACCAAGCTCTGAAATTTTTCGACCTGATGTTCCTCGAGATTTCGGCTTTGCTCACCATAAAACTTTCAGACTTTTGAGACTTCCTAGGAAAAAATGTTATAGAAAAATGCCATGATGACCCTTTTTAAGTGAGATTTAGGAGCACAAAAAAGCCCTAACTTCACAAAGATCATATCTCCAGAAAATATTGTGAACCAAGCTCCGAAATTTTGCGAAAGATATTCCTCAAGATTTCAGATTTGCACTCTAAAAATTTCCGCTTTTGAACCTCTACGCAGAAAAAAAGTTATAGAGAAAATGCCATGACTGACCGCTTTGGAGTAGTGAAACCCTAGAATCCAAAGCTCGATGCAAATGTTGTGAAACTAGCTCCAAAAATAGAAGAAAAGAGATATCAACGTCTTAAAAATAAGCCACTTCCCGTGAAACCTCCAATTACATTACATGAATGAAAAATTCTTGGATGATACAAATTACAAAACCTCCTTTAATATAGGAGTCCATGGGAGCCTGATACTTAATCTTAGTGGGGCCACAATGTAATCTAGCCAACCTAACAATAATAATTTAAGGGCACAATAATAACAATATGGGGTTATAGAGTACAATAATAACAATAAAGGATTTACACTAACAACAATAAGGGACTATACTAGTAATATAGGGACCTAACTATAGAAATTTGTTGAATAATTATTAATTATCCACTTAGAGACTATCGATCACATACAATTCAAATTTATATGCAGCACATAATCTCTTCCCTCGGATCATCAAACGTAAATAAAATCAAGCGATAACACATCAAATCATCATACACATTAACACGGTATGTATGGGGAAAGATTATAGCTGAAAACCCCATGACTATTGTGTATATTATAATGGAGAAATCATGTAATAAACTACGTACAATACTCCTCACAAGTACTCGGTACTCTCATGAAGTTACACACAAACTAGCTCGGTTTGAGCAGATTCTTGGTTCAAAACTGCATACTTACTCCTATTGTGCAATCATGGTATGTCTATATAGAGATCCAAGGTTCAAATCTCCTTGGCTTGACGAGCGCAATCATCATGGGAAATTCCTCAGTATGTGCAAATCTCATGCACAAGCGTGTCGCCTTGATAGCTAACTCCGCCCTTTCATCTACCTCTTTCCACTAGTCTCCTTGAGCTTGTCCATGCAACGTAGTGAGCTGATGTTTTCTTGATTTGAATAATGAGTTACTAATTAATGAATTAAATAATATTTAATTGACTCCCACTCATAACTAGTTGATTAGCTAGTTAAACTAATCTCAACAGTTCAACTAAAATAAACGAACACGACTCCACTAGGCTTGTCTCATTAACTCCCTTCGAGCCTTGCCCAAGTCTATTTAAGTCAACCATGCATGTGCTCACCAAACCCTAGGAATAGCGTAATTCCTCTTTCGGATGCATGAGCCACTTCAAGGCTCGGCTTGAGTACTCAGAGAGTAAAGGCGAAGTTTATAGTCCAAATATTATTAAGGGTAAATAATATTTGACTTCCCTATTTAAGGAGAGGCGGTCTAAAAATAGACTTCGACACATAGGTCCAAAAAATAAGTCCATCTATTTTTACCAACATGACCAATACTCCAAAGAATCTCATACTGGAATCCCCGGACCATACTCCATATGTCTAAAAATAGACATAGTCTAAAAATAGATTTGCGCCGGTACTGCCCAGACACTTAGTGAAGGAGACTTCATTTCACTAAGCTCCATCATCTTCTTGCATTTTCAACACTCCCTCTCGGCCAAGATATGGATTATCTGCAACCCCTATCCTGCCTCTGTGGAATTCGAACTTGCTCCTAGTGGCGCCTTCATCGGGATGTCGGCATCCACCGATCCTCCGTGGGAACATATGAAAGCATCATGATTCTCCGTGAACACAATCTGATATGATGGTACACGATGTCGATGTGTTTGGACCTATCATGAAATCTTTGGATTGGCCAAGAGTTTAATGCAACTGCGGTTATCACAGGTAGATCCTTGTGAGCTCCAAATGCAACTTTGAACGATCTGGAGGATCTTCCTCATCGAATAGCCTCGCATGCGACTGACTAGGCGCCATGTACTCGGCCTCTCTTCGAATGAGTGCCATGGATATACGCTACGATGTACCGAGAGGCTTCTTGTCATTCCAATGCTGAAAAATCCTCCGGATGTGCTCTTGGGTCAGATTGGACTCCCTGCCCAATGCATTAGTGGCTTGACTTCACTCCATCCTCTGTCTGTGCCATAGGCCATATCTGAGTGTGCCTCTAATATAGCACAATACATGCTTTCCCGCCTTCGAAAAGAGCCCGTGGCTTAACCATATCTTGCGAAAATTTCGGTTAAGCTTGCATAGCATATGTCGGGTCGTGTTGACCGGATACATAGCGACCCACCAGCGTTGTCGATAGGCAGTGGCATCCACTACCTCCGTCGAAGTAGCATCCTCCTTCCTCCAACCACCGGAAGAGGGTGTCGATAGGCTTGCAGCCTTGCATGTTGAACCTCTCCCGAATCTCTAGGGCATACTTTCCACGAGAAACAAACGATCCTCCATTGCGCGCCAAATCTCAATCCCGAAATAGTGAAGGATGCCCAAGTCCTTCATCTCGAACTCTCGTGCGGATCTCCTTGGCAGTATCCGCTTGCTCATCGCCGGTCGAAATCGGATCATCTATATACGGTACGATGATCGACGGCTTCCCCCTCCACCACAATCGGAAGGTACGGGTTTGGATCCGCCTCACTCTTGGAGAATCAAGCCGGTCGTGGCCCAATACATCAGAGTGTACCAAGCTCGGTGCTTGCTTCGGCCGTACGGTGCTCTCTTGAGTCGGCACACATGCGACTCAGCATTCTTGAAGATCTTAAACCTTTAGGCTGCTCTATATACACCTCTTCCTCAATAACTCATTGAGGAACACGGTCTTCACATCCATCGATGAATGTGGAACCCCATACAACGCCCAGAACGGAGTAAGGATCATGCAATATGGAAGAGTACCTTGCGACGAGGTGCAAGGTCTCCTCATAGTCAATCCCCTTGATGCGAGAAGCCACGGGCGACAAATCTCGACTTGTAATTCTCCACACTCCGTCGGCCTTTGCTTCACTTTGTAGATCCATCGTGAACCCACCACGATTTTCCCACTAGGTCTTGGGACAATCTCCCATGCCTTGTTCACGACGATCGAATCATTCTTCGATCATGGCATCAACCCATGCGAGTTCTTCCACGGCTTCCTCAAAAGAGGATGGCCTCAGTCACAACACATTGACTCACAAGAGCCATGTATCCGGTGTACCAATCCGGTGACATCTCTGTACGTAATGCTGTGGGTGGTCCTACAACCTTCTGCGCATCTCGAGCCGGTCACTCGGCTTCGTAGTGCGCATGCGCCTCGATGGTTGGCGCTGCATGGGGTGGTTTCTTCCACCTCCTAAACCTCCTCTTGTGGCTGATCCACATCCGGAAGCTCCTCCTTAGGAACTAACGGCTCTCCTCATGCATACGAGTGTAGCTCCCTCTCAAGCGAACAACGCATGGCTCTCCTCCTGAAATTTTATATCCCATCGCACAACGATCTTGCGGTAATCGACAAATACACCGGTTGTTGTGAGGTGTATCAGTGTACCCCACAAATATTCCAACCTCGGCGGTTGGATCCGGCTTCCTTCTCGCATCCTTCGTCACATGCATGTAGGCAGGAGAACCAAAAATCCGCAAATGGGAAATATCGGAGCCTCTTGCTAGAATAAGCCTCCTCAGGTGTACTCATGCCAAGAACCTTGTGAGGACAACGGTTACGCACATACCTTGTTGTATTGCATGCCTCGGCCCATAGTGAAGGGGTAGGCCACGATCATGCAACATCGCCGTGCAACACCCACGATCGTTACGATTTCTTTCACTCGGCCACCCCGTTCTGCTTTTGTGGGTTATGGGGTGCGATGAGCTCTCTCGAATCCCTTTGTATTTGCGGAAACTCCTTGGTCGGCGGAGATGAATTCACCACCGTTATCACTCCTTAGAACGTCCACCTTCTTCACGACTCCTTCTCGACCCGTGCTTTAAACTCACATAACTTCGAATGTATCGCTCTTCTTCTGCATGAAGAAGATCCGGCACTTTCGAGAGAAATCATCGACAAAGATCACATAATACTTGTGCTTTATCGAAAACAGGCGAGAAAAGGACCACACACGTCTGTGTGAACTCTCTCAAGGATCGTCGTGGCGCGGCTATCCTTCTCGTGAAAGGTGGCTTTCATACTTCCCTAAAGTACACCCCTTGCCTTGTCCTTCTTGTGAGAGGTGCCCTTAGGAAGCCCGGTAGAAATCGCTGTAGGATCTTCAAAGCTCCATGGTGAAAGGTGGCCCAATCTCTTGTGCCACGGTTCGCCCTCATCATCTAGGCTCACTTCTCCCGCCTTGCATGCCATAGTTGCGCGGCCATCTACCTGGCGATAAAGGTTCTTGGTTCGAACCCACATCTTTCGGGTCTCTCCAGTGGTCTTCTTGTATTTGAGCTTTTCCTTCGGCGAAGACCACATCATACCCCTTATCCTCCAACATCGCCACAAAGATCAAGTTCTTCTTCAATCCCGGTACATGCATGACATCCTTTAGTACAAAGGGTTTACCGGACTCACTACGAAAGGATATGGTACCAATACCGATCGCCTTTGTATCTACCATCATCACCCATCTCGATGTGCACACCCAAATCTTTGTCCTCCGATACGAGAACAAATCTAGATCTCTAGTCATATGAAATGACACACCGCTGTCCAAGAACCACCTTTGATCCCGGCACACTTGAAACCAAGCATGCAATCGGTGAAAATTCAAGCTCGAGCTGTGAAGCCGGCTTCTCCATGCGCGAATCTTCCCGCTTGCTTGTTTTTCTTCTTCTTTGGAAAATTGGTAGCATAATGTTCGTGATCATGGCAGTGAAAAACACTTCCTTTTGCCATATCTGCTTCTTGCCCTTTGCACCGGAATGAGAAGGTTTCATACCTTCTTTTGTTGGCCACCAAAGTGCGATTTTCTTAATCGGCTCCCTTTGAGAGTGAAGATCCATCCTGAGTAGTCCTCCTTAATCTCCTCCTGCATGAGATGCGGCCCAAGGCGCTCCCATCCCCGGCCGGCTTCTCGTCATTGAAACTATGTTGATATGAGTGCCAAACGGAAGACGAGGAGAGCCGAGGTCGGCCATGTCCTCGTCGCCCGACGGTCACCCCCACACTTCCACCGGCTCATCTGCACTTGCTTGGTGAACTTCGTGAGGTATTTGGCGATATTGTCGCCCTTCTCCATCTTGTTCCACGAGCTTATCTTTGAGCGCCGGCTTCCTTTGGTCGCTCTACTTACTGCGGAATAGATCCATCGGAAATCTTTCCACATTAAATATGGAGTAGCCTTTCCATGCGGTTTGGATACAATATGATCCTTGACGCCCTCAACGGGATCCTTCGACATTTCGCCATCTTCTTTTTCCATGCATCGACTTCGAGCGGGGATCGGTGGGCTTTTGGACATCGTGCTCCCCAACAGATTCCTTCGGACCATTATCTTCTAATGCGCTTCATGCGATCCTTCCATGCAACATAATTCGAAGCGCAGCCGAGCATATTGAGTCGCAAGCCGTTGAAAGACATTTTCAACACGAGCACCAGAAAACAAAGCTGGCACCGCAAAATTCGAATTCCACCTCAAAGCTGTTGCGCTCTGAAATGCGGCGAAAAAATTATTTCTAGCACGAGAGATTGACTTCAAGGGGCATTTACGGACCTTTCACTTTCTGAAGAAAGATGAATACGGAGGCTACTGGCCCGCACATGCGGACTCATCTCTTAGAAATAAGTTTGTAATCCTTTGTGATGATCAATCTACCTTGTGCTGCGATACCATGTAGAAATTTGCTGAATAATGATTAATTATCCGCAGAGACTATCTGATCACATACAATTCAATTCATATGCAACACATAATCTCTTCCACTCGGATCATCAAACACGCGGAAATAAAATCAAGCGATAACACATCAAATCATCATACACCCAACACGGTATGTATGGGGAAAGCTTATAGCTGAAAACCCCGCAGATATTGTGTATATTATAATGGAGAAATCATGTAACAAACTCGGTACAATACTCCTCACAAGTGCTCGGTACTTTCTCATGAAGTTACACACAAACTAGCTCGGTTTTGAACAGTTCTTTGGTTCAAAAACTCACCACCAATTGCCTTGCCTCTGTTAACGATCATGGCTGTCTATATAGAGATCCAAGGTTCGAATCTCCTTGGCTTGACGGTGCAATCATCATGGGAAATTCCTCGAGAATTGGTGCAAATCTCATACTGGCGAGTGTCGCCCTTTGATAGCTAAGCTGAATTGTCCCTTTCATCTGCCTCTTTCTTGGTCTCCTTTGAGCTTGTCCATGCCTTGTAGTGAACTGATGTGATCTTGAGTTGAATAATGAGTTACTAATTAATGAATTAAATAATATTTAATTGACTCCACTCATAACTAGTTGATTAGCTAGTTAAACTAATCTCAACCGAGTTCAACTAAAATAAACGAGAGAACACAACTCCACTAATTTGTCTCATTAACTCCACCAAACTTCTGCCATGAAGTCTAAGCGAAGTCAACCATGCATGTGCTCACAAAACCTAGGAATAGCGTAATTCCTACATCGGATGCATGAGCCACTTCGAGCTCGGCCGAAGTGCTCAAAGAGTAAGCGAAGTTTATAGTCCAAATATTATTAAGGGTAAATAATATTTGACTTCCCTATTTAAGGAGAGGCGAGTCTAAAAAATAGAATTCGACCTATAGGTCCAAAAAATAGAGTCCCATATATTTTTACCAACATGACCAATACTCCAAGAATCTCATGGAATCCCGGACCATGCTCCATATGTCTAAAAATAGACATAGTCCAAAAATAGATTTTGTGCCGGAAATTTGCACAGTAGGCCCACTTAGTGAAGGCGACTTCATTTCACTAAGCTCCATCATCTTGCTACATTTTTCAACACTAACGATAACCCGATTCCTCCCTCGAGTTTTCCATAACTCGAGGAATATTAGGGATGAAACAACATGTGAAATATATAAAATTAAGAAAATAATTAATCAAAGCATGCGATGAACAAGAAAGTGAGCGATGGTGTACCCTATTTTTATGATTGTCATATCATGGCATTTTATGATGCAACTCCAAATATATAAGCTATATCTCCTATGATTTTCTTCACACACGGATATGGGGGAACACTTCCAAACACTTGCAAGCAACCAATTGTTAACAACAATAAATCCCAAAGATAATTGATATTATCAAGGGAACATAAGCATACATGTGAATAGGTTTGAAGAAACTATGAAAGTAACATGCATGAATTGAAAAAGAATCAATGGAGGGAAAGAAACCTCTCGAATATTATATATTAACAATATTAATTATACACTAGATGTATCAAAGTTACGTCAACTAATAAGAGGCCTTCATAATTCCTTTCCTTAGTTTTCTACCTTGATCCTCACTTTTAATTCCAACATCATAAAATTAATATATTTATTCTTTTTCTTCCCCTTTATATGTAATTAATTATATAGATGGAGGATGGGCTATTTTAGGATTAATTTATGAGTTTTAAAGCTTGAGTAAACTAGGCAAGTTGGAGTCGAAAGGCCAATTCCGAGTAATGTTCATGAGACGATTTTGGTCCCATATATATTCCCTAAGAATTATCAACTATGAAGGCTAAGAGGGTAGTCATGGTCTATTAATGGAGCAACCCAAGACTATCACATGCGCAGAGTGATGAAACTTGCAATTGATTGCACTTTTCTTTTAAGGGTGGGACCCGGCCCATGTTCAAATTCATTTTCTACAAAGGGTAAAGGTTGTGGTGTTTCAATTCCTTTTATATGGATCCTCCAAGGTTCATCGGGGTGATTTTAAGGCTGTAATATATTCCCCCTAATGTGTGAGGTTATAAGAGGATCTGAGTGGCCAACAAAAGCATTGTTTTGGTTTGTTCTTCAATAGACAACAATAATGATTTTTCTCTACATGGGGAAACTTTGAAGGACTTAAAAAGATGACATTGCACAACTTGAAACAAATATTCCACTATACTATAATGGTGTGCGGCTTGTGCGCCGGGGTTGTGTATTGAATGATGGAAATAAATTCTTAGGGGGTGGTGGCACAAGCTTCTCTATTTGAAGATAGGAAAAAACATGGGTAGGCAAAGGAAAGGTCTTGATTAGAGGTCATGGAACCATGGATAGCTTAATCATGGGCCCAAGTAGAGAGATGAATTTATTTGTGACCATGAAAAAAATTCACTCTAAAATAGAATTCCCATTGTGGAGGTGTTTGCAACACACTTCTTAGTGAAGGATTTGGGGTAGAGGCAACCATTTATTGAAGGGTTGTGTAAGAACCATAGGCCACTTTGGGGATGTTTATATTGGTTTAAGTAATAATGGATTTAATCCATTCAAGGAAATGGATGGGTCATATGGTACCCATTACATATATTACATGGGTATTTCACCTCACATTTTCAATTCTACTCATTACGGTCAATATCATGAGTATGAGTGTGGGAGGCTTCTTGCTTGGAAAGTTGGTTTTTGGAATTTTCTTCTCCTTGTAGCCTCTAAGTTGTTGAGAGTTATTTAGATTCATATATTGAATCCTTGGAGTGATATTATAGATTACTCACCGGCTCTGGTGTGATAGGAAAATTCCTCTTATGTCACTCAATTGATTCGGGTCAATTGTCCTAAAAAAAATTAGTTGAAATTAATTCAACCACACCATTAATGTGGGGGATAGATTGTAGCTTAGGAGGATTTATAGTAGTCCTAAATGCATTAAAAATTATATCATGCAATGATTACGATTGAGTGTAAATTATTCTTTTCCTACGTAGTGGCACAAACCATGGTTATATAGTGGGAAATTTGTTGGAGTAAGGACTAGGTAAAAAAATAATCTTGTAATATGGTCGAGGATTTTTGTTAGCATTGTAGTGTTGGAATTCATTTCAACCTACTAGTGGTAAACTTCATGATCTAACTTGATTTCTAGTGTTTGGATTTTTTTTCCTTATGATGGTGTCCTTGATGATTGCGAGGAGAAGTTGCGAGGAGGTTGTAGAGGTTTGAAGAAGTTGGAAGAGGTCGCTGAGTTTGGATATTCTTGTAAGTCAATATATCGACAAAATACGAAGTTAACATAAGCGGAAAATGGACACAAAGAGTTATAACGTAGGTCATCGATCTCTAGGGTGCATTATAATGCACTTCTCAAGTACATGGTGAGTTATAGCCTTTGGGTCGAGAAAATGAAGAAACCACTAGAAAAAACTAATGAATTACCCATGAAAATTTAGAGAAGCTTTGAATTAAGTGGTTGATTTAGTCACACATTGATCATTAAGACATAACTATTTATATCCAAGTGTTGGAAAAATGTTTGGTTTATTTTATAATGCATTCTCCTACTTAAGGCATCGTAAAAACCCTACATATTGAAATAGGATAGAGTAATGTATACGATTTAGATTGTAGAGATTATGTGGCAAAGCATTGTATATAAATAGTAGGGACATAGAGTGCAAACATAAGGTTGAATGATACGTGCATGTTGACTTGTGGAACAATGCCAAGTATTGAGAATGTCAAACAATGAATTGGTGTGACAAAGTGCCATATTGATAACAAATTTAGAGCTTGATTGATGGTGTTAGATGGCATAACGGGCTGTAAATAGATCCAAGTATGTACGAAAAGTTGTTGGATAACAATTTATTATTGTAAGTGTCATGTTCAATGATTGTTTTACATTCTAATGGACATAATATTATGTGGTTGTGAACCGAGTTTGTATGCAACTAAGATCTTGAAACCATTGATGTATCTCCATGTTAATTAGCCTTGTATTCACGTATTTTTATTAGTGCTACTAGAGTCATGGTTATTTAATGTGTTGCAACTGAATATTGTAATGGTTTTTTATATGGCGAGTGATGAGAAAAAGTATATTTTTGTTAGTGTATGTTGAGAGTGTTTAAGAGTTGAGAAAAACTTTTGTTGATCTTGATTGTATTTTTTAGTAAGTGGTTGACATACAATAGAGAAGTGGTGGCGATGTACTTGTGTTAGAGAGAGAATTGATATTGCATTTATGTGTTTATGTTGATGTTGTATTTGGAGTACGATCTAAAATATTTTGAAAAGTGGCCCTAGAGAAGTTACGGAGGTTCGGGCCTCCAACAAGTGGTGGCTTTCCAAGATAGGAGTAGTGGTTCCTTGTTGGCGGTGGCTAGCAAAAAATTGATAGGTATTTGGGGCTTCCTATATGGTGGTGGCCAAAAAAATGTAGTTGGGTTGTGGATCCTAAGTAGTAGTGATTGGTTAAAAAATGTAAAAGAAAATAATTTGAATATCTAATAAAATAATAGAATTCGCAACAACAGTAGGGTGGTTTTTGTCCCTTCGGGGTTTCCATTAGAAATATCTTGTGTGTCATTGTGCATGATTTTTTGTCATGACTCTTATGTGATGATTCTTGATGTAGTTTCATGTTCATATTTATTACTTATATGATGGGTTATTGATCGTTCAAAACATAGATGATTATTTTTTTAAGTTGTATATTTTTTATCCTCTTGGTTACACGGTAGTGATGTTTGTTTTCCAATAATTTCCATCTGTAATAAATATCAACATTTCCTCCACTCATGAATATGATTTGACATGTGGGTGGCGTTATAGTGGTAGAAATGTGACAAAGTGTCGGTCCTAGTAGCTTGGCAAAAAAAAACAAGAGGTGAGTTAAAAAATGCTATTGCGAGCGTTGAAAATCATGGTAAGATTACCAGAGTGATCTCGGTGTACCATTTAGAGAAATCACCGGTTAGTTTTACTTTGAAACAAGTGTAGAAAGATACTATCATCAACTTTTGTGATTTGGATGATCACCACAAATAGTAAGTGGTGATGTGAGTTTTTGGGTTCTCACTGGTTTTCCATTGAATATTGGGATATCGAGGAGGGGATCTTGTGTGGAATAGGTGGTGATAATAGAATTTGATATATGGGGAGAAATAATAGATTTTTATATATGGGGTATAGGAGATCCAAAAATATGACAAAAGTTAAGCGAGTAGGGAAGAATTTGGTCCAATGTATTTAGAAATATAGGTTGAGCCTATGGGGCTTCAACATGAAATGTAGGGTGGAAAGTATCGTAAGTTGAGGGGGTGCCATAGAAGAAGAAAATTAAGGCAACACAATGTTAATGAAGGGAAATAAATTACATTAAGGGTATTCTATGGTAAAAAAAGGTTCCATTGGCGGGGGTGTGCTCCTCCCGAAGGGGGTGTCAAAATATTGAAATTTTCCCAAAAGGATGTATCTTCAATGTTGGAAGTATACGAGGAAAAAGTACTCCTTATCAATTTTCCCCCTAAATGGAGGAGTGGTACCATATAATTTTGATTTCTTGCAAATTACGCCCTTAGTAGGTGTTGTTTCTTTGTTGCGGTGTAAACATCCCCATTATTTGTATCTATATTTATAAAATAATGGAGACCCTTTGACTTAAAACATTTACGTTCCTAAAGTTTAGCTCGTGGAATACCTTTAGTTGAGTCTTAAAAGAATAATCATTATCCAAAGTTCTATTTCCCTAATAAATATTTATTTGATGCCTTTTAAGCATGCGATATTGAATCTTTAGCCATACAATCAATCATTACGTCCTTTCATCTTAAGATCAATTATTTCGCTCAAAGGGAAGTTCCCATTACACAATCCACGATAGTTTACATATTTTTTCCCATATTTGAATCTTGTCCCTCAACCATTCCTTCTTAAGAAAATTCACTCCCCAAATCTCAAATACTCAAGTGTTCTTTGTCGGATGACCATTCGGTGATACCTTATCGTCATATCATTCCAAAACCTTATTTTCTCGGATGTTGAATCTTGGCGGAAAATTTAGCTACACATTCTTAAGATCTCCCAAGGGTATGATGTCGATATTGGCTATGCTCCACATTAGCATTAGACAAGAGTATGAAACACATAAAAAAATTTCTTACCTACATCACTTGCTAATCCATTAACTTAGGTATTAGTTGACATGTAACTATAAAATGTGGTAACCTCACCGCACATCACCTAATAGTGTACATAATTTACGGCCCATTTATCTCTATGATACAACCATTCCCACATGACACTTGGTGCTAACGTGGAACCACTACATCGAGATGTAAGACCACAACATCTCCTTGGAACGTCATTCATATCTTGGATCTTGGTTCCTCTTTACAAGTGTTCCTTTTACATACACTCAATTATCGACATCCACGATATTATACCTCGAGACTTTCGCTCAGGTTGTTAAAGCTCTCCAAGACTGCGAGACCAAATGAACGGTAATTAATGTTAATGAGGTCGAGTTAAAATAAATCATGGGTTAATAAGCATTTAACGAAAAATTATTAATCTATCCCTCGCTAGAATATTCACAAATTTTTTATGGTTTAATGTTACATGCCACAGTTCCCTTATATTTTTACCTCAATGTGGTGTTGCGATCTTGTGTGCGGGCATGTCATTTATTTCTGCGAAACCAACGGAATCATCAAATTTGCCTTCGGCAACTCTTACCTCTTGTCTTGGTTAGGAATGCAATGTGTAATTGACATGTCTCACGAAATAGATGTAGAAGGGAAGTTTGTTGTACGGAGAGGCCTTCACATTTGTGAAACTTGGAGTTTCAAGGCAACAATTTACTGCTTTCATGGCGAAGTTTCAGATTTTGTGGTGTGTATCTCTACTCACCTCCCCCAAAGTGAGTGTGCGAACTTTGCTACTATTGTGTTGGAGATACGACTTGGTGTTGCGTTCGTAAGCTTGTCAACAAAGTTTGGCTTCTTACCCGGAGGAAGCTAAATTTGGACCGGTCTTTGTGCTGCATATAAGCTTTGAGCATGGCAACTTTGAGATCACCTTCCTCAAGGGCACGAATTTGAGCCCGAAACGACTTCATTTCATCTTCATCAGGCGCTGACATGAGGACCTTGAGCTTAGGCTCGGGCTCTTCGGGAAGAGTCATCGGAAGAATAGTCGATTCGAGCTCCCCGAGCAAGCACGATTATACGAGATCGGAGACATTGACGGTACATGTGGACTTCTTCATCGAGAAGAGGAAGAGGAATATGAAGAAGAAGACTCGGCGCGGAAGGGAGCGCAAAGCATGTTGTTGAATGGAAAGATTATGACGATCGGTATTTGTGGAAGGAAGAATGACGGCGAGCACATGCGGGTTCGAGTTTTGACGGTCGTGCGCGGATAGGCATTTATTTTTACGAGACTTTTTACCCGAGACCCTTTTTGACTCTAAGGGTACATTGGACGGTCGGTATGACCGACTTGACCACACAACCAACAACTACTTCGTTCATTCAACGACTTTGGCATCACGAGGGACGGATGTCATGGGGGCGTAATAGTCTTAGGAGTATATATAGTACCCCTTTCTTCCTTTATGATGTCTTATTTCTTTCGGCTTCTGAGAGCTCTCTTCTTTTTCATGAGCTCGATTACGTAAGTAGAAGGCGCCTACGCTTCTGTGCCTTCTTTGCTTGTCTTTTGTGCTTCTGCGTTTACAGGAAGGATCATCAACGAGTTATTCCATATCTACTGAAAGACTTAGTACCGAAGTCTATTCAATTTGTCTATAGAATTTTGCATCTTTGAACTAGTACGAAGAGAAATTAAAAATTTAGTAATAATACTATAAAAATCTCCCCAAAGATAAACTTCCATTGGCGAGGAAAGCATCTTGCATTTTTGAGAATATCTACCGGCTTGGATGGTAGAGTTGCAAGATAAACTTGTTTCCACGGTATGTTTTTGGGATCTTTGACCAGAGATCCTTTCTATCCAATCTCTGTGCAAATCTTCAAAGCCGAGTTTATATTGTTGCACTTGATTCATCAAGATAAGTTCATTCTTATGCAGCAAGTGCAAACTCTGCTCCACCAAAGTGTTCTTGAATCGGTGCGTAGCAGGTGCACCCGATCATATTGTTACGTGAGTGCCATCATCATTAAACTTTGATATCTCTTTGTTCATCTTTGAGCACTTCTTGCTCCATCTTTGCAATCATAACGGAGATGATTCCAATTCCCACCATCTTGCTAAAGTACACAGCAAAACAAGCAATAAGAGTTTTGCGGGCTTGCACTTCACTCTTGCCCTCAACACACATCAACTTATATTCAACAATCATTTGATCAAGAACTGTCTGATTTGTGATGCGAGAGAGGCCATCAATATTCCACTCATGGCTCCCTTCATGAAAAGTATCTCTTGTTTGGGAGTTTACCGGCTCCATACACAAATCGGGGCGCCGGGCCTTGATGACTGAGGCTCTAAGGGCTCATAGATGGGGGAATGCATGGTTTTCGAGTCGGTTATTACAAAAAGCGGATACAATGGTTATTCTACGAGATTTCTCTTTCTGTCTTAGACTCGGACGCCTAGGATGGCTTGAAAACTTCTTTGGGGAAAAGTGAAACTTAGAGATGGGACTACTAAGTTCATGAGTGTGTATGCTCTTTCCCTTGGTCAAAAATGATGTCGAGAATCGGCTTTCAGAGCTTCTTCAAACTCAACTTTGTCTAACTTGTTAGACATATTAAAAGCGAATGCCGTGTAGAGATGGCTTGTTCAACTATACGAGTTCTCTACATCTTCAAATTTACGAATTGAATTTTTACGAAATATGTCTAATTACGGATAAATCTGCCCCAGAGCTGAATTCAAAACATTGACACATCGTTTATGGACACTTGAACACTATCAATTTGATCTTTTACCGGGAAGTCTTGGCAAAATTCTTCTCAAGCCGGTGAGAGCGATGTTTGTCCGGTTCATAACTCAACGACCTTTTGAACTCTACCCTCAATCCCAACTGTTGCGGTATCTCTGAACGAGAGGATATGCATTTGCTTGGTCTGTCCTTCTCTAGGACAATGCTTTTGAAGGGTAGATATGAGGTGGAGGTCTCAATCTTACTTCTTGATGTTGTCCTTGCCGGGCATGTGAAGAAGAGGCTACGGTGTACGCCCATTAAAACAACATCTTCTTCCATTTTCTTCTTCCGGGGAATAGGAATGAAATCCACACTTTCTTCTTCCATGTATGCCTTCCATTCTTCTGCCATTTTCCTTTTCTCATCTCCTACGGAAAGACTCTAGCAAACTCATCGGCTTGTGGATGGGTAAACGAGATCCCAATTTATCATCTATTTCATCCATTGAGTAGGGATCCCGGTGTTTAGGACAACCATCCATCGAAGTATACGCTGTGAGTTCCAAGGGTGAGTGGTCTTTTGACGCTGAGAGCGGAGATCCTTGAATACGTGCCGGGATCGGCTTGTCGGCTTGTTCAATATAGCCGAGTCCATATTTAGGACTATTTGCGGGTATCATGTTATCAAAAATGAGCGGTGAGCCTTGGATCTTCATTCTCAAGGGTTGTACCAGATGCATCATAAGAACATGCTCATCCTCATGTGGAAATGGAATGCACGAGCACTTAGGATTAGGACAAGGGTAGGATGAAGTAGGCCCGGAGGGGCTTCACCGGTCTAACATTATGGTTCTTATGAAGAACGACATAGGCTAGACTACGCAAATTGACTTGTTGGCTACAGGGACATACGACGCTCGGGGGTTGGAAATTTACAATGCGAGCATACTCAAACAAAACGACATGAAGTTTGCAATTTGAAACAATAGAACTGCAACCTTGTCTGTACAATGCGGAGCTATATACACAGGGAGAATTTTTACATTCTACCTCAATCCTCCCCCTTTGTCGATGGTTGACCTTCGACGAGTGGTGAGGATTGATTCTCGGTGATGTTGGCGGTGATTTTACGTATAGCGAGAGGTTTAGGATTTAGCCTTGTCCGGTGTTCCGGGAATTGCATATCTTCCCATTTAATGGCACGATGTTCAATTTTTTGATTCTTGGGATCGGTCGGGACAACGACAACGGTTTTTGACTCTGCGATGCAGGTGCATGGAGGGGTGACTGCTTTGAAACATTGTGGAGGTATGGCGGAAACAACCACGGAATTGAATGGCAATATTTTGTCTTTTTCTTACTCATATCAAATCCATTGTTTGGATTTGGTAACGTATATCGGCCCGGGGTTTCATCGGTGGAAACCTTTGAGAAGTTCGAGTAACAATCAAACCACACCGGTCCATTTGATAATGGAGCAACTATATTTCTCAATTAAATAATACGTATATTTATTATGTGTTAGATCCCTTACGATGGCTAACACATGCATGACACGGATGCACCAATGCATGAATACCAACTCTCCCACGAACCCAAATGCAAAAATTGGGTTCCCGGTTTTCTTGCTTCGGCTTGAAGCTCCTTTGGATTCAAGATTGGAGTTAACGTACACGATGCAGATTTTCTTCTATAGAGACGTGAGCTCTTTAATGGTGATTTTGGTGGCAGCCTTGAGATGCCAAACACCCGGTCACTATAGACTTGGGAGGCGGATATTAGAAAAACCCATCTAGCTTGAGTTCTGCCTCCTCATATAAATGATCAGACTCATTTATTACTGCTACTACCACTATGAAACATATCTCTGAGAGGGTTTTGTTCATCTCTATCTTTCTCCTCTAATTCTCTGAAAGAGGCTGATTTAGACATAGATGAATCCATTTTTCAACTTTTTAAAAAGGAGATGGATTTAGTGCGGCCTTTCTCGAACCCGAGTCACAAACACCGGGTACGGCTCTGATACCCGATTTCTAGCGGAGGCTTCTCAACAAGCCTTCTTGCTCACGAAGCGGAGACTTGGCCTTGTTAAGTGTCTCCTTTATCTTCTCAACACGCTCTATGTGAACCAATCGATGAACCCATACACGAACCTACTCCCAAATTCATGCAATCGACGGCCTTCTTGTTGGCTTCCCTTTGCCTTTAACGGCCTTGGCGTCCTCGGTGGTTTGGCGAACCTGCGGCAAAATTTTGGCGAACTTTGAGAGTATGAGAAGATAAAAAACGGTGTCTTAACGAAATGACAGAAAAATGCACAGGTTACGATTACTTAATGATGCGGAATGATAAACTTTCTCTCTTTATTGATTTGAGAATGATTTCTAAATCGGATTACGGACATGGATTCGGATCTCCTTATCATGGATTGAGAAGTTTACCAATGGAATTTATCGGACTATTGCTACTCGATGAATGAGCGAGCGATACCAAAGGCTTCTGGCCAAATTGCGGACTACTTGTCTCGGAGTATTAAACACACGAAGATATAGATACGAGACTCAATCTAAAGAGCGGCCACTTTAGGTTCTTGCCTATCACATGAATAGACACACGGGCTTCTCGAGTTCTCTTAAGGACTATGAGTCAAGACTCCGTGATGCGAAGCGAGATCACAAAAATTGCGCGGATGCGGAGCGAGGGAGCAAAAGCTCGGACTCAAAACACACGAACTGAAAAACTAAAACTCCAGAATTCCAATGCCTTCGGGAATGAGCCTTACTCTCTCCTTATATAGGATGGAAGAGGGGACAACATTCTGTAGACCATCGGATTATTGACACTTGGAAGGTGGATCATCGTTTTCGGGTAACACCAAAGGTGACATCAGCACGGAGATTCGACCTTCCGCCATATACATGTGAAGGTGGGTGAATATACTGCTTGTGGATGCCTTTAAGTACAAGGCCCACAAGGAAGCAGAATAATTATCTACGGAGAGGATACTTTCGGACGGAAGGAAAAGCCCTTGAGAAAATATACATCCTTTATAGACCTGTGACTAGGTATCATTATTACACGGGGGAAAGCCTTTTTAGTGAGGCTCCCGAGGACCACTTGTACTAGCTGATCTTTGCGGGGAGGATCAAGATTGTGGCATCAACATATCGGATTTTTCCATAGAATTCGTCATCCCGAGGCCTTGGTGTAGATACGGCTGGACGATGTAGGCTTATTGAGGATGATACGATGCTTAATATTGGTCATAACTAACCACTTGATGGTGCATTTCCATGTAGGACTTTAAAAATGAGTTTCTCATTTTGAGTTCAAGTCTGCTATTTCTCCTCACGGTTTGATAGGGATAGTGAAAGCATTCTCCGTTGGACTTTGGAGACAATCGGTGCATTGTCCATGAAAATAGGCCTCATAATAGTGTGGATCCATGCGAATGGACTAACACCATAATGAAACCACGTCGATAGCCCAGGTGCAGAGATTTGGTTCTCTTGAATTGATCCAAGTAGGGGAGAAATTTCAGCTTGGTGTAGTGGGTTTCTTCTCGTCCATATTTATTTAATGAAATGCAAAGCCTTCTATAACTTGCAAAATCATAAACGAGTGTTAGGAAACAATATTAGAATCGTTTCCTGGCCGAGGTTTTGAGAAATCTTCCGCCGGTATATTGGCCGGGGTTCCTTGTCCTATTTATGCTGTAAGATTTGTGTCGACTTTTGTTCTATCTCCACCACGATGCAAATGACGGAGAGATATCCCAAGTGTGTGAGAGTGACCTTTCGGCTTCATGAGGAAGCCATCGTGCTGTGTGAATACATCATGTCGTGTATCCATCGACTTCCTTTGGGGTACCCTCCTTTCAGTACAAAGTCACAGGATATCATTATGACTTTGCAAATTTGCGTCATTTGTTGTATTTCGGAGTTGCCACGTAGGACTCCATTTTTACGCGTAGAACGGGCCATGATTCTTCGTCGATATATACTTGAGCTGCTCTCTCTGATGGGCTTTGGTCCCCGTGCCTTAATGATGACCATAACATGGGGAAAAATCTTCATTTTCGGGGTCATCGATACATTCTTAAATCTTTGGATAAATTCAGTAGAAAAATGCGGCAAACAATTTTCGGAGCCCTTAATATGTTCGACTTCAAAATCAAAATAAGCAAACAAAGCCTGCCATCTTGCAAAATTTTCATCTTACGGACTTCTTATGGTCTTGGTGATTACCTTTTCAGGTGCTTTTTCATCTGTTATCGAGCGGGGAAATGAACATTTTCAAGTGAATAGAAAACTTACTAATGCGGTTCCATGTGACTTTACCTCTTTCTCAATTGGAGCGTAATTAACATTCAGTTGCTCCAAACTCCTGGCTATTGCACCACCTGCTCCACATTTCTTTTGGGCTTTCTTCACTTGGTTTTGTAAGCACACCTCCCCAACCTATGTTCTTTGGCGTCTGTTCAACAATTTTAAAAGCATTATCATTTATGACATAAAGAATAGGGAGAATTACGAACCTTGCTTTATCTCCTTATTTGTAGTGCTAAACACATCCCGAGTTTTGAGATTCTTCCCCAGTGTAGTTCGCAGAACTGTCAATGGCACATGAAGGATAAAAATTGCTCACATAATTAAAAAATCCTAAAAACCTGCAATTGAGTTTTATCGAGAATAACATCGAAACTTATCCCAACCCAAACTCAAGTGCATGATTCTGGAGAGGCAATCTGTCCATTTCAATCTGGTGCCCTAAAAAACTTAACCTTGGTTTGGCACAACTCCATTTTATTTTTACTTAATACCAAACCATTTCTACGGACCAACTTCATGAAGATCTTCATGTGTACGAAGTGGTCTTGCGGATTCTCTTGGAAAATATAAGCGAGATCATCTATATAGGTAAGTAACCATTCAACATATGGCCTAAAGATAGAATCCATTACCTTTTGAAATTTTGAAGGTGCATTAGCTGTCAGCATTACATTCCATTCATAGTACCCATGGGAACAGGTTTGAATCTTTGTCTTCATTGTCTTTTTCGGCGATTGCTACTGCGAGAAGCCGATTTTAAGTCAAACTTTGAGAATATTTTGGCTCCATGTATCGAGCGCATATCACCTTTGTGTGGAATCGGATATGTATCATGCTAAAGACGAGTTCGGGGGTTTGTAATTTATTACAAGCCTGGGAACACCCGAACCAATGGACGCGAGGCCGTTAAAGGCGAAGGGAAGCGCGAAGAGGCCTTCGGTTGCGTGAATTTGGGAGTAGGTTCGTGTATGGGTTCATGTTGGGTTCATATAGAGTGGTGTTGAGAAGATAAAGGAGACACTTAACAAGGCCAAGAATGCACTCGTGAAGCGACGAAGCAAGATTGTTGAGAAGCCTCTGCTAGAAATTGGTATCGAGCCGGTAAGTCGGTGTTCGCGTGGTTCGAAGGTCGATACTAAATCCATCTCTCTTTAAAAGTTGAAAATCGTTCATACATGTCTAAATCGGTCTCTTTCGGAGAATTAGAGGAGAAGATAGAGAAGTGAACAAAGCCCTCTCGGAGATATGTTTGCTAGTAGTAGTAGTAGAGTAATAAATGGTACGATCATTTATATGAGGAGGTAGAACCTCGAGCTAGATGGAGTTTTTCCCAGTCATACGCACTCCCGAGTCTATAGTGATGCGGGTGTTTGGCATCTCAGTACAGCACGAGAATCACCATAAAAGAATCAGTCAACTATATAGAAGAAAATTCGGACCATGTACGAGTTAATTCCAATATTGAATCCAAAGGAGCTTGGCTGGCGAAAAGCGGAGCCAATTTTTGCATTTGGGTTGTGTGAGAGTTGGTATTCATGCATTGGTGCATCTAAGGGTGTTGATGCATATGTGTTAGCTACGTGAGGATCTAACACATAATAAATATCTCTGAATTCTTTAATTGGAGGAATAGTTGCTCCATTATCAAATGGTAGGTGTGGTTTGATTGTTACCGAACTTCTCGGTGTCATCATGATGGCTCTTCGTGATATCTTTTGTAGCTTCAAATCCAAACAATGGGATTTGATATGAGGAAGAAAGACAAAATATTGCCATTCAATTTCGGGGTTGTTTCCACCATACCTCCACGATGTTTCCGGCGGTCCTCCATACTTATTGAGAGTCAAAAACTAGTGTGTTCGTCACCGGCCGATCCCAAGAATCCGAAAATTGAACATCGAGACCATTAAATGGGAAGATGTGATTCCGAACAGACCGGTGCCAAATCCTAAACCTCTCGGCAGCTACGAAAGAAATCACCTGCGCCAACATCACTTGAGAATCAATCCTCGACCACTCTGTCGTTTCCCAGAAAGGTCAACCATTGACGAGGTGTAGGATTGAGAGCGAATGTAAAGAATCTCCCGAGGTATATAGCTCCGGATTGTACGGATACAAGTTTTAGTTCTATTGTTTCAAATTGTAGTCATGTTGCTTTGTTTGGTATCTCGGATTGTAAATTTCCAACCCATGAGCGTTGTATGTCCTCGGTGTAGCCAACAAGTCATTTACGAGGAATCTACAACCTATCACTCTTCATAAGAACCATAATGTTAGGGCCAGTGCCAAACCCTTCCGGCTACTTCATCCAACCCTTGTCCTAATCCTAAGTGCTCGGAACATTCCATTTCCACATGAGGATGAGCATGTTCTTATGATGCATCTTGTGCCAACCATATGTCTCCACTTAATAGCCTTTAATGACTTCATGAATGCGCTACCTTCTCGAAGGCACCACAATGAGTTTGAATGCTAAGTTTCTAATATTATTTTCATGTCCCGGGGAAAAAAAGAAATATGATCACATTGATCATTCTCATACAATGGGAAAAAGAAAATAAGTTGCGAGAAGCTTGTTAAAAAACCATATGTCTGCCAAAAAAATATGGAGGATTTAGATGCAGTATGAAATATGAAGCAATTCCTAGTTTGAGATTACAAAATTGCTTTAAGAATAGAGTAATTTAGAGTCTAATGAAAGCCGGGAAGATGTGGGCATTATAGAAAATGTTTTCCACACTATTTCCAAGTTATGTATGCACAAAATTGTAGTGCTTTTTGAACCTAGTTTCATATATCGATATGGTCAAATGGGTGATGGACCATGTAGAATTACCTACAAACTATACACAATCATCAAGGTGTCATCATTGAATTTTTTATGCTAGATGACCTACAAATAATTTATAAATAACATCACCCTTTGATTATTTATAACACAATTTTTCTTGAAATTTTTTAGGAATAAGAATATGCCCGATATGATGTATCATTACCCAGTCGATTAAAGATTAAATAATTGATATGTTATGCGGGAGCATCATGGTTCCAAAAATTTGTACATTTAGTAGAATCTAGGGGGTCTTATATTTTTCAAAAGAGTTGGTTTCCTAAGTATTTAATTAATTTAATTTCCAATGTTTTGGGTATTGATTTATGTGAGGAATTTAGAATATGATTTAATTAAATATGGAGAAACATATTGTAAATTTTCTCTAATGTAGGAGAAAAAGAGTGATTGATGAGTGATTGATGTGGATTGAATGTGAAATATTGTAAATCTTAGATTAGAAACTAGTTCATGATTTATGGAGCATCCTTAGGATTTAGTTGAATTTTGAGATCCTCGAGGACGAAGAAGAAGAGAGTTTAGGAATTAATTGAGGACTTAGAATATTTTTTAGGATTACGTTGAGTAACCTATGGATACGAACCAAAATTGGTTACATAACCTTTTGTATATATTTGTAAAGCCTCCAAAGGCACAAGGAGAGAAAAAAAAAGAGAGATATAGACTATTAATTGTAAGCCTACGGGCACAAAGAGAGAGGAAGAGAAAAGGGCCATGTAAAAGGCATATCAGGCCAAAGCCGGATTGTGAACATATTTTTCTTGTATTTGTACAATTTATTTGTTTTGTGAAAATCAAATTCCATTTTTGGTAGTGTGTCATTTATGTTATGTGTTGATCCATAATAGGAATAATTCAATATCGGTGTAATAATTCCCGGTAAAATATTATAGATTAAATGTATAAGTGTTTTTGAGCGATAAAGGATTTAGTGGTAGGTAGAATACGTATGATTCCGATCTAGGATTTGAGTAGCTATGAATGAAGCTAATGGGAGCAAATTTGTGCGAGATAAACTTATGTGTAGAATTGAAAGGAATAAAACATGAATTCTGCCTTTAAACAATGAAAAGGCGTACATCGAATGTGATAACTCGGGATGAGATTCAATAACAAGGACAAGCTCGGGGAGAGATTTAAAACAAGAATATCAAACAAGCCTAGGAGGAGTAGCATGGAGGAAACGAGTTGCGGAAGCGGCGACAATAGAAAGCGAGAGAAATAAACTAAGGTAGAAAAATATTTCCAAAGAAGGCAATTGAACGACGAGGGTTGAATCGCGGGGTGAAGTTTTAAGATTTAACAACGAGAGATCGGTGTGGGTAGAAGAGAAAAGAAGAGCGCATGAAGGATGAGCGGACGGTTAGGATTAGATAGCAAAAGTGAAAATGAAAGAGAAGAGATGAGATCACATCGCAAGATAAGTTGGGAAGATGCGATGCGATACTGGAGGGCAAGCGGTGAGGATCATTAGATCATGTATCGGATAAACGACGGATAATCGAATCGCGAGTTCGCAACATACATGAAATGTTAGCGGATAACATTAAGACTTTTCTAGATAAGTTAATTTGTGTGCGATGTGGTAAGGTTTGAATTATGTGATGAGGGAGGATCCACATGTCGACAACGCACATTGGGTGCACATCGTAGATTTTGTGTTTTGTCTTAAGTTTCGCATGGTAAGTTATGTTGGATGTGATGCGATGCGATCGCATATCGTACGAGATAGGAGATACATTTATTGCTAAACATTGAAAGTTGTGGGCAAGCGAAGGTAGACACTTATTGTGATTGGTCAAGTATTGTGGGACAGAAAGCCCTTGTTCGCATGTATATGTAAGTGATTTGAGTTATGGATGATGCGGTATAAAAAGTAAGCACTTAGTTGATTTCTAATGTATGTATGTTGAATAAAAATTCCAATATTATATTTTCTATGTGTAAAGTAGTTTATGTGGGCCATAACCCACGGAGTCACGGTATTGTTTAAAATTGCGGTTCGTCTTTGCATGAAGTGGGTAAGTGTGGTTTTAATTTCGCTAACCTTGAATATTTATTTGATGAAGAATGTGAAGATGTGAAGGAAGGGAAAGATGATTATCTTGTGAGATTTTGACAAGTTCGGACCCGGCTTTGAAGATTTGGTGATCGAGACACCAAATGGAAGCGTGAAGTCCTATGTTTTTAATACTAGAAAATTGTGTGTGAGTGCGGAGTTTTGAGAATTTTGCGGGTGATAGAAAGTCTTTGAAGCTTGTCATAAAAATGGAGGATGAGACTATGTTATCTTATGAAGATAGCGAAGAAAAACACATGTACAATTGGTTAGTAAATTGGAAAAGAATTGGAGTCATTAGAGAATTTTAAAGAAGCACTACTCGAGAAGAAAGAACCTAATGAAGGCGCAAAGGATCTACAACGAGAGGAAGAATATGTTACCGCAATCGAGGAATTGAGAATTTTCCTTTTTGAAAGTAAATTTGTAGGTAGTGAAAATGAGAAGAGGGATGTTGCGAGAGGGAGATATATTAAGATATATTCGGGGAAGTTTGGGAGGTAGAAATGTCTAGAGAAATATCTACAATAGTATTTGGAACAATAACATAAGTTGAAGAAAAATGGCTTGAAGAAAGTAATAAACAACTTAAAGATGTTTATATTCCGGAAGAATGAAAATAAAGTGAAACAACCACATAAATTGGACATAGACATAAAAAACTTCATGAAGCTTATGAGAAAGAAACATAAATAAAGGAGTTGTATAAAGAGAAGAAAAGCAAATGGTAGTATGAAAGGGTGGACTATAATAAACATTGAAGGAAAATTCAATGGAGTGTTACAAATGAAGGTGTGGAAACCGGGAGAAGTAAGGAAAGACAACATGGCGTGGAAAATAGTTGAAAGAAGCGATGAAATCACTAAAGAATAAAGTATTGGATATAGGAGGACAAATATTGGAAGCACATGATTTGGAGATCATGAATTATTTTTACTTTGGACTGCGATGCGGTAGCATCATGGCTATGAAAATTTGTGCATTTAGTAGAATATAGGGTCTTATGTTTTTTCAAAGAGTTGGTTTCCTAAGTATTTAATTAATGTAATTTTCAATGTTTTGAGTGATTTATGTGAGACATTTAGAATGGGATTTAATTAAATATGGAGAGGCATATTTTTAAAATGTTCTAAAATGTAGGAGAACATGAGGAGAACATGAGTAATTGATGAGTGATTGGTGTGGATTGAGATATTCTGAAATGTGTAAATCTTAGGTTGAAAAGTAGTTCATGATTTATGGAGGATCCTTAGGATTTAGTTGTCCCCATTGAGATCCTCGAGGATAAAAGAAGAGAGTTTAGGAATTAATTGAGGACTTAGAAGATTTTTAAGTTTTGTTGATTAACCTGTGGATCTAAACGGTGGTTACATAAAAGCTTTAATATATATATTTGTGAAGCCTCAAGGCACGAGGAGAAAAAAAGAGAGATATAGACTCATGGTGGCAAGCCTACGGGCGAGAGAGGAAGAAAAGGGCCATGTAAAAGGTGTATCATGCCAAAGCTGATTGTCATGATTTTTCTTGTACTTGTACAATTTATTTGTTTAATGAGAAATCGAATTCCATTTTGGCTGTCTATGATTTCTATATTATGTGTTGAGTGATACATAATAGGAAGAATTAAATATCATTGTAATAATTCCCATCCCACCAATTATAGATTGAATGTATAAGTCCTTACGAGAGATAAAGGACTTAATGGTAAGGTAGAATACGCTTATGATTCCAATCTAGGAGTTAATTAGCTATGAATGAAGCTAACGGTAGCAAATTTGCGCGAGATAAAATTATGTGCATAATTGAAAGGAATAAAACACAAATTTTGGCTTTAAACGGTATGAAAAGGTGTACATCGAATGTGATAAATCGGGATGAGATTCAATAACAAGGACAAGCTCGGGATAGATTCACATTAAAGAATACGAACGAGCTGCGGCATAGTAGTGTGGAGGAAGAAAATTTGTAGAGTGGCAACGGTAGAAAGCATAGAAATCAACTAAGGCAAAAAATTTTTTCCGAGAGAAGGCGATCGGACAATGAGGGTCAAATTGTAGAATCAAAGTTTTAAGATTTAACGACGAGGAGATCAATGTAGACGAGAAGAGCCAAGAAGAGCGTGTGAAGGATGAGTGGATGGTGAAGATTAGATTGCGGAGAATTGAAGGTGAAAAAGGAACAAGTGAGATCACATCACAAGGTAAGTTGGGAAGATGTGATGTAATGGAGGAGCAAGCGATCGGAACCGTTGGGTCGTGTAGCGAGATCAACGACGGACGAAGAATCACAAGTTCACACATCACAAATGTTAGCGGATAGCATTAAGACTTTGATGGATGAGTTAATTTGTTTGCGATGCGGTAAGGGTTGAATTATGTGATGAGGGAGGAGCCATGTGTCGGCATTGCACATTGACGCACGTCACGGATTTTATGTTTTGTACTTAAGGTTCACACGGTAAGTTATGTTGGATGCGATGTGATGCAATCGCATTGTACAAGTTAGGAGATACGTTTATTGCTAAATGTTGTTGAAAGTTGTGGGCAAGTGAAGTGCGATGTATTGTGATTGGTCAGAAGTATTGTGGGACGAAAACCTACGTTAGCGTGTATATGTAAGTGATTTGAGTTATGGACGATCTATTATAAAGTAAGTGTTGTTGATTGCTAGCATATATATGTTGAATAAAATTCCAATATTATAATCACTTGCATGTAAAGTTTTATGTGGGCCATAACCCACGGGTCACGATATTGTTTAAAATTGCATTTTTCTTGAATGAAGTGGGTAAGTGTGGGGTTAATTCCACTAACCACAAATGTATTGATATTTGCGGCATTATGGTTGCATCGATATAGAATGATAAAGAAGAAAGCTCCAAAGAATATCCATGGAATCTTTTCAATCCATGGCTCGTACATGTTATCACCATGATATATGAAGCATTTGGGGAGATATACCGAACATAATTCAAACTAGACTAGGTTCCCATCATCCACTGAAAACCCTACGATGGCTTTATTTTTAAGTTTGGGTAAACATCTTCTCGAATAATATTTGTAGGAAAAATTTAGGCCTTTAAAAAATCAAAGCTTGATTCGAAAACCCCTCCATTCTATACATCGATGTGCATCATGGGTGAAATATGTTTTTCTACCCCTTTCCCATAAATGAGTTGGAATCGAATCCAAACGTGGAAAAACCTATACACATTTATCAATTATATTTTGTGGTAATACACAACAAAAGAACAATTTTACCATATCTATAATTTTGCGATAATTCCTTTTTATCGAAGCATTCTATAATATCCAACCTCCTAGAATCACTAAAGAAGCCAACTATGGCATAATACAAATATGCAATTGGTACTTCAAAGAAAAATTCTCTTAATAATTTATGGTTACTTTCCCCATCATGCTTTACCTTTGTATGCTTTAGATAGGCTTATTTGTATAGAAGTGGTTTATCAAAATGCGAAGCATGTATAGCCATAGACTTACAATCTTCTTCTAAAAGGATTTGGCCTTCATGCCCCATCCAATTTGGACCATATGTCAACGATATTAACCATGCCGAAAAAGGAAGCTACATCTTGATTTCATCAATTTATCTTATATGTAATTAAAAGGTCATGATCCATTGAAGATTGTTTGAGCATTGCGCATAGGTTGGTTTCAAAATATATCACCTCATGATGATATGTTCAAAAAGAGTAGGTTCCTATTCAAACTAGGATCCTACATTTTCGAGTCACTTGTTGATTCTTAGGTTTTAAAAAGACTAGGAGAAGTTTCCCTCCAACCATTATTCATATAGGTAATTTGGAGCAAAAAAAAATTGAGATTTGGAGTTCATCCTTGACCCCAAATATTGAGAAATACCACTAGGCTTACGATCCTTGAGGCCAAAAAATACTAAAGGTACCTTAGAAAAGCACCACTCGAGCGGATCGCGACACTCAAAGTTTCTGATATACAAATAATAGTGAAATAAGTTAGAAAATTTATTGTAACTAAAGTATTAGAAGTTGGGGGAGAAAATAATGCAAGAAGAGTGGGATCAATTTTTAGAAAATTTAGGCATAAAACCTAATGAAATTCAACCTCTAGAAAAGGAAAAAGTTCCTCCTTGTCCCTTTCTCACTATCCCTAGCACAATA
Organism: Pinus albicaulis; assembly: GCA_034641835.2. Taxonomy (NCBI): domain Eukaryota; kingdom Viridiplantae; phylum Streptophyta; class Pinopsida; order Pinales; family Pinaceae; genus Pinus; species Pinus albicaulis. The sequence continues at coordinate 133,299 of JAXQQM020073883.1, read as the reverse complement.
TTGGGCCTTTAAATTGATAAGCAATGAGATGGAATCTTCTACAAACACATAACACATAGGAGGAAACCAACATCATTTCCTTGGGAGTTATCTAAAAATCCAGTAGCTTTCGTATCCAGAGATTTACCTCACAACAACATTATTGTAGAGCCTTTTTCAAGAGAAATTGAGATGGAAATTCCTCCCACTTATTACTTATTCAACCCTAAAAATAAGGAAATTGTTAAGGGAAAAAACCATAAAGAAAAATTTGATCGAAGTGGAAGGGACTCCACCACAAAAAACATTATTATGGGATGGTTCCAAACATGACAATGAACAATTTGCAAGTGAATTAGAATATTTAATGGGAGTCGTAGGAAATATTTTACGAGTCAACAATTTATGGACAACTATTTTTAAAGAAGAATGAAAAGGTATTACAACTAGAAAAGAAACTCTACCAAAAGGATTTAGTGATAATGAACAAGTGAGAATGAAGGTCTCTAAAGAGCGGTAACATCATGCTAAATATATGAAGGAATTATTAAAACAATTGAAGATTGAGCTTGCGAAAGTGAAACAATATTTCATTACTTCATCACGGAGAAAATATGCACAAATTGCAAAGTTACAATTCAGGTCAATAAAACCATTGGTAATATGATTAGTTTAGATCAATTCAAGGAGGATTTACAAATAAATACACAATTTTTGCAAGCACAAGAGCAATTTTGAAAGAATGCGAGTTTAGTTCATACACACCAAAGCTTAATCAACAAATACTTCAATGATATTGCATGCAATGTTCACAGGAACTTAATTCAGCTAAATAGCTCCTTATTTAGTTAATGTATTGAGGGGGTATGGCCGAATCCTCCATACAGCTTTATCCAAAATTTTATGTGCTCATAAAATGAAAGGAAAAAGTTGCCTTAAAAAGTTGGAAGAGAAATTTACAAACTCAAAGTATTTAGTTAAGAATACATGACAATCCTACACCTCCCTTATTGAACATCGATGATTCAAATAGTCAAATAAATTGATATACTAGATGTCCCATTCACAAATGAATCCACCCAGGAATAGGAATTCATTGCTGATGTCGAAAAAGACACATGATGGATTATTTGAAAAAAATGAGTTGTTGGGAAAGGTAAACCTAAAGTTTTTCTCTCGGTTCTTGGTCAAACCACGGTTCTTGTTTGGTGACGAAAAATTTCTTCTAGAATCTTACGGGAGTTTCCGGCTTTGGAGAATCAGTATTTGAATCTTAGGTATACATCCATTGTGATCCTCGAAGCATAATATATAACATTATAAAAGTCCACTCCCAAGGAAACTACATATGGAAATTTCCGGATTAGGCATACTCTAAAAATGATTCACGTGCTGCGGGTCATAGTTTTGACATAGCTTTCTTTAATTTTCTATTTCATGCTTTGAAAATCATTTTGGTTGTAACAAAATTATATTATTTCTTAGTTTGGATATTTTGTAATATTATTTAAAGAGATCCCATTGAAATTCTTTGGTGGATAGGTATTTAAAAAAAATAGGCTTTTTTCATTGTTGTAAAGCTTTATTTTGAAGAAATACAAGGAACGATAGATATTTACATTGTCATTGCACGGAAGCGGTGGGTAATATTACCTTGTTTGTTTCTTGTTATTACAAAATCTCATTTATTTTTCTCAATTGATTATTTTTTTCATCTATATGTACGATTGGTGTTGCTACTTTCTATTCACTAATCAGCGAGAATATTTATAAAAATTATCATGTAATAATTCTATAGTTGTATGTCTAGTTCCATTTAAATGTTTATTTTTCCTACATATCTCTGGTATCTCTTATAGTAAGATTTAAGAACTATTATAGTTTGATGATCTATATATATTGATATATTTCAAATTCAAATAATTTATACATGATATTAGATAGCTCTTAGGATAGATCACTAATAATTAGAATGGATAACTTCCCAAACTTCATCATATTCACTAACATTATTTTACTACATTTATCACCCATTAGTATAATATCCTAGAATGTCTCATTCTTAGAGCAAACTCTTTAGGTGGAAACCAAGCTCACATATCGGTGAGGATTCACTTACAAACGAGTATAGGTATAATTGGGACTTTGATAAGGTAATTTACCCTATTGTTAGCTTGTCCATTCCCAGTATCAACACGCCCCTAAGCATTTTAGGGATAAGCCCTAATCATTGGGATATTTTGAATATGAAAATTACATCAATAAAAAAATATTTTTGTAGCAAAATGTTTTACCTAAATTTAATGATAGTAAGATAAATTTTTAGGAATTAGTAGTTTAAACATTCTAGGTTTTTCTCCTTTCTTAGTCATATTTCCAATGAGTTTTACTAAAATCGAATAAAAAATTGTTGGAATGATGAACTGGGTTGATGCAAAATACCTAAAACAGGGTGCTTGGGCCATTATTTTTTAGGGTTCTAAATTCAGTTATACATTAAAAACACATTTTAATTAACTAAAATGATAAATCACCAAAAATATAAAATCCAATGAAAAAACATTGAAACAAATAATAATTCAACTCCTCTAAAACCATACATTTTTTTTAAATAAAAAAATACATTTATCAAACAAAAATTCCACACCGAAACCTTTTTATTACCTATACATTAATGTACTTTTCATCATATCAAACATTCATATTGTGCATCATCTCAAACATTCTATTTCAACAACTTAAACAAGTAAAACATGATGCTTAGCTAAGGATGATTTTCTAGCACAATGCGGCCAGAAATTAGTTGAATGCATTTATTGTCATTGGGTTGCTTTGTGGGAAAATCATCTTGGGAAAACATCCTCCTTAGCTTCTCATACCCAAGCATGCATGGATTCATTATGGATTTGGTTTTAGGGTTGTGGGAAACAACCAAAAAAGGATTAATATTAATTTGAGTAGTAACCCACGCCATATTTCATTTTTCGTATATTCTTTTATCTTTGTGAAAAAATGAGTTTTGTTTTTGGTTTTACTTTAAGATTTTTTGTTTTATTATAAAATATATGATAAGTTTAAATTTAAAATGGTACAATATGTACATATCTAAAAGTTTTAACCAACATAGATCCATGTTAACACGAGAACTATCAAACATAAGATCAAATATCTTGAAGTGAAAACATTTTAGAATATCAAACTTGGAAATAAAGGTTTGCACCTAGAAAGATTTGATCCCTCTTAAGACTTGATAAATCTAGGTTAACACTTGGATCTATGTTGATTTTACACACAAACACACACACACACAAACACTATGGTTAACCCCATGTTGACTATGTAAGGAATTACACATCTCCTTCATTAGAGCAACCCATTAATTAATAAAATATTCTAACTTTAGAAACTTTTTATTTTAATTTGTTTTATATAATATATACAAATTTTACATAGAAATATTTTTTTTATGACCCACATTCTCCACATGTTATTAGAAACACCATGGGTTAACCCCATGTTGACTATGTAAGGAATTACACATCTCTCTCTCTCTCTCTCTCTCTCTCTCTCTCTCTCTCTCTCTCTCGTACTTTGAATTAGAAACCACTTATCAATGGAATAAGATCTCCCTCTCTCTCTCCATACATTGTACATATATACAGAAATACAAATCTCTCTCATCCTAATGAAAGAAATTATAAACTAAACTAAAAAAAATATCTCCTCTCTCTCTCTCTCTCTCTCTCTCTCTCTCTCTCTCGTACTTTGAATTAGAAACCAATTATCGATGGAATAAGATCTCCCTCTCTCTCTCCATACATTGTACCTTATATACCAATACAAATCTCTCTCATCCTAATAGAAAGAAATTATAAAACTAAACTAAAATCTCTCTCTCTCTCTCTCTCTCTCTCTCTCTCTTTTGAATTAGAAACCACTTATCAATGGAATAAGATCTCCCTCTCTCTCTCCATACATTGTACATATATACCAATACAAATCTCTCTCATCCTAATAGAAAGAAATTATAAACTAAACTAAAAATCAATCTCTCTCTCTCTCTCTCTCTCTCGCTCGTACTTTGAATTAGAAACCACTTATCAATGGAATAAGATCTCCCTCTCTCTCTCCATACATTGTACATATATATACCAATACAAATCTCTTTCATCCTAATAGAAAGAATTATAAACTAAACTAAAAAAATATCTCCTCTCTCTCTCTCTCTCTCTCTCTCTCTCTCAAACTAAACTAAAAAAATATCTCCTATCTCTCTCTCGTACTTTGAATTAAAAAACCACTTATCAATGGAATAAGATCTCCCCTCTCTCTCTCCATACATTGTACATATATACCAATACAAATCTCTCTCATCCTAATAGAAAAGTATAAACTAAACTAAAAAATATCTCCTCGATACTAGATTATAGAGTACACCTCTTTGTGTAATTAAGATATTCACAATTATAGACTAAACTAAAAATGCATATTCTCAATACTCGAATATAGAGTGCGTCTTGGTGTAATTAAGATATTCAATTTTTTATTGAGGTAATAAACTATTCATTTCAATGCTTGATTATTAAGTATTATTATAACTATTAATATAATTATAATTTTTTTATTATTTGCAAAGTAGTTTTGAATTTTAATTAATTTAGTTCTATGTTGTAATTTATTTAATTGAGCATTTTTTAACAATATATATAAACCCGAGAACTTATAAATAAAATATAAATTTAAAGTATGAATTAAAAAATGAGAAATGGAACCGGAGATGATGAAGTTGAGAGAGCATGTGTATAGGGTTTTCTAGTCACCATTGCTTCTCCTCAAAGAGTCGAGAATATTGCATAGTATGCCCTGAGAGGTAGTTCATGGTTGTTTCAATGTTCTTGTATAGATTAGGTTTTAGTTTCCCATGCTCTCTTGGTGGAATTATTTGTTAGTGTTAAGAAATGGTGGTGTTGGTGTCTTTATTCTTAATTAAAAAAAACAAGGTTTTACGTTAATTTCTTATTCAATGGGTGGTATTTCTAACCTTGGCATGCGGTCATGGCTCTTTCCTATGGTAGCTTTAAAAAAGGGAAAAATGAAATTCCCTTCCCTTGATTTGAGGTTTGCCTTATTTTTTGAAGAGAAGAACATTAATACCCTTAAGTAGAGAGGGTTGATTAGTAAGTTCACCGAACGTTGGCCCAAATTACATCTATTTTGTTTAGATGGATCTATAAAAATTGTGCAGATTATGATCCTATTAATAATTTATATTGTGGAAATAATTATTTTTCTTTTGATTTTGAAATCAAGGAGTACAAATATCTAATATATAGATATAGGCCCTATTTCATGAGCTCACGGGGGAATGTTTCTCACCCATAGGAATTTGGATTTTAATTCCACCATGGAAATATCTTATGTGTCTATCTAGATTAGATTGTTATATATTTCTCTTCTTTGTTGGGGCAATGGTAATTTTCAAAGCCATAGGTGACAAAGATTAGGCTACTACCTTACTAGTTCTTAGGGAAAGTATAATAACTTCTCTTGTGCCGGAATTTGCGTTGAAATGGATTTTGTAGAATGAATCCCAAATACGATTCAACTTGAATTTGAGGGGGTGGTCCCATATTAAGACTATAGATCATGACTAGGTTCCTTTTAAATGCATATTTTTCCAAGAGCTTTAGGAACATCGAAAAAATCTATCCAAATGATTCAACATCCCAATATCCTTCTATCCATCTACTATATTCTTAAATTAATGAGGAGAAAGGAGCATTCAAACCAATTCCAATATAACAAAATAATCATCTGTCTAAAGGCCTGATTCGAATAGGTCTAAATCTCATTGCTTCCTTCCTCGAGTAATAGGTATGCATATTTGAATTCCTCGGAGGTGAAGTCATAGTTGAAGAATATCATCTAGATATAGATCAAGTGCCTTTAAGAGAACATTAGGTCACCCATTAAGGAAGACAATACTTCTAAATATAGTGAAAAAATCCTTGTTTCGGATAAGAAGGATGAATATGCTAGTTTGGAGGAATAGGAGAATGGAGTCTCTCCTCTTATTCTCCTTCCTATTCTCCTTATTATTCAAATGTTGTAAAAGAAATTGGTGATTTCCTCTCCATTAACAAGAATTAGAAAATATTGAACCAAGAAATCCCTAAAATATGGTGCCCATCATTCTTTATCCCCTCATTGTTCTAATGGGGGGCTAGTTTCAATTAAATATTGGAAACGTTTTGTTTTTGTACCATGTTGTGCAAGAAATTTATAAAAACCTACTCCTATTCTCAGAAGTGGTAGGATCAAGTATGAAAATGTTTAGTATTGGATCTCCCTCCTTCTTCCTTTTTGGGAAGGAGGATGATCCTCCTATTTTTATAGTCAATAGATAATTTTCCTTATAGTATTCATTTATTCAAATGTACTTCAATTGTGTGTTTTGGCCACATGTTTGATTAATACAAATTTATTGTTTTGTTTATCTCTATATGTATATATAACAAAAATATATATTATTGCTTCTAACTATATTAACAAAAATGGATACAACAAAGTCATAAAAATGTTGGAAATTTTGATACTTAACTATTAAAACATAAAAAAGACAATTAAACTAACGAAATTACATTTTACATCATTATAACATTTAAAGAGGTCGAAATAGTGTGAATATTATTAAAATAAAGATGGATGCTCATGATCCTTTAAAGTGATATACTCGATAATTTTTCTTTTTATTTGTATTATAAACCTTTTCATTTTAAAGGATGGTGAGCGTAATTCATCTTTAACAAATATAGGTTATCAATGTAAATCATATTCAATAGACCTAGGTTACAATATATTTTATATCTTGGTCTTCTATCTTGGATTGTAGAATATCACATATCAAATCCATATTAAGAATTGAATAAATAATAATCTTTCATATAATGGAACTTAAAAATATAACTTTTTATTTTCTTGTTTGTAAGCTTTTGTGGTTCGATTTTTGAAGAAGAGTGTGTGTGTCTCGAATATGATCCACGGTTCCATTTTTAAATCATATTAGACACACTCTTGAAGTTTTTTTTGTTTTTGTTTGTTTTTATATATCTATATAAAGTTGATATAAAATTGTGTTACTTAATATGGACATTAAAATATTTTTATTTATTGGTGACTTTTTGTTTTAATAGATAAACACGCACCTTAATTGGACATCAGAATAAATTACACATCTCCTTCATACTCGTCTATAATATCAATATTTTTTTTAGATACTCTATGTCGACTCCATATTTAGTAGTGAAGGAATTACACATCTCCCTCATACTAACAAATATAAGAGAATTATAAGATAAATTAAAATATTTTTATTTATAATTACTTTATCTCTCTATATAAAGTTGTTGTAAACTTAAAGGTGTAAATTGAAGTATTTTATTTATGGCGAACATTGAAAGTTTTTTTGTTATTACCATTTTTTTAAAAAGTTTGTTAATGTAAGTATTATTTATATTTATAATTACTTTATCTCTCTATATAAAGTTGTTGTAAACTTAAAGGTGTAAATTGAAGTATTTTATTTATGGCGAACATTGAAAGTTTTTTTGTTATTACCATTTTTTTAAAAAAAGTTTGTTAATGTAAGTATTATTTTATTATTTTTAAATGTAATGTTATGGGACAACATCTCCACTATATTGAGCTATAGAGTGCCTCTTAGCACAATAATAAAATTCCTATATCAAAAGGTTCCTTTTCCCCACAAATAAGGAGGTATGGTACACCAATTTAATATCTAATTTGACCATAACGCTAAAATTAGATGATTGTTATAATATTTAAACAAAGTAAAAACCTAAATAATTAGATATCCTACGAGGAAATAGTTAGTTTAATGGGATACATTTGTATGTCTATTTCTTTTTCAATGTGAATAGAAGAACTTGTTGTAAATACAATATTCTATCCATAATCAAGTGTGAAGCTTGTAGGATACTATTTAATACTTCTCAATAAAAATACTCAAACAATGAAACAACATGATAATTGCTTTGTATGATTTATACTTGATTGAAAGGATGGCATCACATTTTATTTTATTGAAAAAATTTTGAACACATTTTGCAAAAAGTTCATTGTTAACTATGTGAATGTAGTTTCATGCACCTTTGAACAAGATAGTTGCCTTTTGTGTAAGATAAATAAGTGAAATTGAAAATAAGTGTAATGCTAATTTGAAACATTTAAGGCGGTTCGGACTTTTAACTTCATCTTGCTACCTGCGAATTCACTATTGGTATGCAACATCAGAAAATATAGATTCAAAAAAGAGCATGCGATGTACTATAAATAACGATGTAATATCATAGTAAAGCTCTAGTTGGCCTTGTCGATTATTCATGCTATTCAACATTTAAGAAATTACATACTTATGTAGAAGACAACTTTCATCGTAGAGGTTAATCATATGCAACATATATTGAATCATCATATCATTGGATCTGAGCGATTTAAATAGATTGTTATCTGGTAGAGTTTGATCTAGAGTTTGTGAGCTCTAAGTCATGAAATCATTGGATTTAATTGAATTGATGTTTGAACTTCTCCTGGTTGATGGTGAGATTGTGGTTAATGATTAGTTCCTCGATGAGTCCTTCTTTCTTGTTGACTCTTCTAACCTTTGGTATGGGGATGTCTTGGTTTATCTCCAAATCCAATTATTTTGTCTTTAATTATCCTAAGATGAGTGTCGATGTATAAATTGTCAAGCCAAGTGTTACCTCATTGTAAAGACACATTATATCATCATGGGGTAGATATGGTTTTGCATTGATGCTTTGTCGACAAAGAATTCAAGCAAGTTCTATATGATTTCCATGTCATAGCATGTGGTGGTCATATTTTTTGTATTGAAATAGCACTAAAAATATTGCACATACGATGATTTTAGCCCATGAGGTTCAAAAAATGCTTTGATATTGTACAAAATTGTCACCCTTATGAAGTCTTGAAAATATGTTACATCCTACTCATTTCACCTTGTGATTTTGGGCCCTTTACAAAGTTGGGAATTGATTTCATGAAATGTAAATATTAGTGGCTAATGGCCATGGTTAAATCATTAGGATATTTCCTAGTTTACCAAGTGTGCCTAAGCTAGTTATGCCTACCTACCAATGATGACACTATTATCACACTTTTCATGTTCATTCACATTAGCGCTAGGTTTGGCATGCCCCAGAAAATGATTGTTATTAACTAGATATCTCACTTTTAAAATAATATGATGTCTAAATTAGGCACGAGTTAGGCTTTCATCCTGATAACTCAACATCTTACTATGATATGTGGCCAAAATCGAGGTTGAAACTATCAATCCAAGTTTTAAAACCATGATCCAACATATAGTAAGGGTCCACTAGTAAAAATAACGCAACAGCACTTTAATTTTGGAATTATAATCATATTGGACCTCAATGAAAAATACCCTTTGAGTTTTACACATTTTTCAACTCATCTTCTTAGTGAGGTAGTTTTACCAATTTAATATGAAATTCCTTTGTTGAAATTAGCTATCGAACTTATATCCAACACTTTCATCGAGGAAGAAAATGTCTTGTATTTTCCCTATTTGGATTAACACTAGCATGAAGTAGATATGGAAAATGATACTTAGAAAAAAGTTTTGAATGTTAAATATGATAAAAAGTTTTCAACCTCATGTTTTTAAGAGGGGGATCTAATTTTTGTTTTATAACCAAGACTATTTTAATTTAGGGGTAGGGATGTTAGAGCCTCTATGGCTTGAAACTTACATGGTTATAATTTTTTTTAAAAGGGGCCTATGAATTAATGGACTACGAAGGGAATGTTTTTACAAAGCCTCACCGATGGGATCTATCTAAAAAATTATTACACTTGAGGACAAGCTCCATAGTGTTTTGTGTATTATGTATTTTTAATGTTTGGATTGGTGTGCATTCTTGTTATGTTATGCATGGAATGTGTTAGTTTTATTCTTATCATATTTGTGCTTTATTTTCAATTTTTTTTGTATTCTCCCACATATATAGGATTCATAGTTGGTTCCGGCTATAGTACTCGAAACGATACTTCTTCCGGTGGGGATATTTTCACCCAAGAAGCAATTGATGAGTATGGCTTTTAGTATTACAACCAACAACATTCCATAATATAATATGTACATAAAGCTACTATCCAAAGTAATTTCTATCAACATTCGAGTTATTTTTTTACCTATATTATGAGTTACTAGTATCGCAATTGAATAATGTCTATTTGGTTATCCTACTTTTCTTTGCAAGTATTTGAGGACATGCCTTCTTAAGATATTTTTTGATTACCTTGTTTATGATAATATTCCTAGAAGTTCAAACACATTTTTAATTCATTAGCTAATTATGTGTTATGTTGATTGTCATTAAATTAATTTGTTAGGTGGCATTCTTGAAAAACATGGATTGTTAATCATATCATTTGAAAACATTAGAAAGACGAGCCATATGTGTGTATATATAATAGAGTGTTCAAACATATCATCTCCAAAAAAATTAGGTAGTGTACAAAATCAAGCTATATATCCCATCATGATACAATATCAATACGTATCGTCGAACTAGACACCTATTTTCCATAGTACAAAGTGACGAGCGAGATTGCCATCTAGTCATCCCAGGTGCATGTGTCTCATGATAGCACATGATGGAATTAGTTATGCACCTCAATAATGATACAAAGGAGGGATGTCCTGACTACCATGACATTTTTAACCTCCTAGGGATGTATGACATTTTAACCTCTAAGGGATGTTTTCCATACTCATGGAAACATAATCCATAATCAACACCTCGAGTTCCTCCACACCTCTAGGGGGTTTTCAATAACATCCTCATAACTCTCACCTCCCTGAAAATGTTTCTCATCCCAAATATTGTGGTGTTGTGGCCCAATCCTCACCCATTCATAATATCCCAAAATTTGTGTCATGATGAGGTTCATATCAAAAATTACATTTCCTATAAAATTCATATTAAAAAAATTAAACATTAAAAACTGAAAGCACTAAAAACATTAAAGTTCCATTTTACTCATCAATGTCACCCCACTTAGCCATGAGAGGTAGGAAATATTGAAATCACATCTAACACCTATTTTGCATTTTATAGAATTCGAGTTCCATGATCTTGGAACATATATGCATCTTATTGATCCACTTATTTTCTCTAATGGGTTTAATTTTAACTCTTTTTAATTCTCCAGCAAAACCATGAAAAAATACACCATTGAGCATGCTTATATCTCTTCTCCACCTTTGGTAGAACCATGAAGAAGACACCGAAATGAAAAAAGGGTGGTGGTGGTTGTGGGGGGTGATATTTTTTTATGTGTATTTAGGAAAGTGTCAAAAACTAATCCTTGTAACCATTATACATGGCACATGTTTATGTATTTGTATTATATATTTCCATTAGGGGAATTTTAAAGTTAAAAAAATGGGCCACAAAATAAAACATTTAATATAAAAATAAACTTTCATAGAACCAATAGGATTCAAGATGATTATGTTAGCCCCCGAGGGTAAATATTTTTGGAGGAAAGAAAATAATTTCTTTTACCATATTTTTGACTTATTTCCTCATGGGTTCACTCAAATGTTAATTTTAGGCACTTATTGGATTCATGCCTATTTTTAAATAATATTTATGACTTATCTCCTTATGGACACAAATGTCAAGTGTAGGCACTCATTGAATGCAAAATTGGATAGCCTAGAGATAATTTTTTTTGGATGGAAAAGAAGAAAACCACTTTCTTTAATCATATTCTTGACTTATATCCTTATAGGTGACACTCAAATGTCAATTATAGGAACTTATTGGATGCATAACTACATTATAAATCATATTTTTGACTTATCTCCTTACAATTTCACTCTAATGTCACGTGTAGGCACTTATTAGATTCATAATTCCATTCTACATCCAGCAAGTGCCTACACTTGAAATGAGAGTGAAATGTCAAGGAGATACATCAAAACATGATGCAAAAAGTAGGCACTCATTAGATGCAAAATTGGTGTCTTGTCTGATAAGTTCATACACTTGAAATTTGAGTGAACATGGGAAATAAGTTGAAACAATGGTAAAAAAAATAGTATTATTTCTTTTCATTTAAAAATTAATATATTTTGTTTTAATAGTTTCCTTAAGAGGCCCATTTTAGACATCAAATTTCCGAAATACTAGGATTCATACCATACTCATGAATCAATTACTCCTCTAGGCTTGATTATTCTTCTAGTTACTATGTTTAATGCTTCAATGTCTCATGCATTGTTTCACTAAATGTTAACACTCTTAAGACAATGCTGCGGAGTCATTAGTATCATCATCTTATATATTAAAGGGAAATGGCGCTTGCATTATCAAATTCTCATCCATGTTGACCTTGTGTTATATATCCCCGTGTTAGTTTTTACTTGATGATTATATCCATACACCATATTTATTAGTGCATGTTGTGTCGATTGATGGGGATACAATAAGTCCTTCCTTTGACAAATCTCCCCCTATCAACAACTTTGCCTCATTATACAGGGAGAAGGATATGTAATCAAGCTAATGCCTTGGATCTTAAAGTCCTCCATGGAAATTTTCCTCATGATTGATAGTGGGTTCACCTAATTAATTCTTGATTAGTCAATTTTATGAGTGTTTGACATCAACTACTCCATTCACATCCACTAGATTGTCTTTTAGGAACCTTGGGGTCCTTTTTCATTATTAATGGGTCCCCTCATGTATGTTAATAGTATTCATAAATGGTTGGTAATCAAAAGGATTATACCTTGATCAACATCTTCAATTTCCTTTGCATGATGTAGATTATTACCATTGATAGGTTGGATTAAATATATCAAGATTTGGGGACATGACTCATCTATGATACTAGTCCCACTTGTGATGGAGAGTATATCACTATTGTATTAGAATCTTCAAGAATACATTGATAATATAATCCATGCTACATGTCATATATAATAATTGGAGTAAATATGGACACACACACACATGTCATATATAATAATTGGAGTGAATATGAATAAAATCACATATCATATATAATAATTGGAGTGAATATGGGCACACACACACACCATGTGTAGGCTACATGTTAAGAATGAAATAAATCACATATATCCCTCATACTAGGTTGTAGAAAGAACTTCTCAATGTAACCAACATATATCCATATTAACTCTAAATCTATCATGCATTGGCCAGGATCAAATCCATTGAGGTTCAAACCTTCACTTAAGTTTTCCCAAATTAAGAAATGTTTTCACACCCCAGATTAATATGTCCTCAAACATGATAGATCCATATTTGGTATTCATGTACTTACACATATCCCTTATATTGAGAAATACACCATTAAAATGTTTTAATGACTAGTGCATATCTATATAAATTTAGGATCTATCATGTGCTAGGAGGGATCAAATCCCTCGAGTGACAATATTTCCTAAAATTTTGCATTTTAGTAAAGGTTTGCACCTCAAGCAGTTTCGATCCCTATCGACTCATGATATATCTAAAGGAATTACACATATCCATCGCTATTGAAAAAACAATAAGAACCTCTATGGTTTACTCGGGGAATGAATACACACACACACACAATATAAAGCACAATCATATTGATATTATAAATGAAAATAATACAAATATCATTAGGGGATTCTTGAATAATAGTAACTATGTGCTTCAACAATTGAATAAAATCATACTTATCCATCGATTTTTGTAATCATACGACTAATTTTCAATAAAGAGATAATAGAATTGACTAGTAACCAATAACTAGAAATAAAAACTTGGATGACATGAAACCATTATTGAATCCAATTAGAAGAAGGTATTTCTACTACAATCATCTTGAGAAATACATGAAGGTTGAGGTATTCATATAAATAGGTGGGGTTGGATTATGTTCCCATAGATATAGTGGATGCATCCTTATGTTCCATGGAGTTATTTCATTCAAAACATGAGCAACGATAATTTCTATTCCAAACACAACTTTCTAGACTATTACAAATTTCCCATCAATAGGTTAACTATGTGGAGGATGTGCTCCTATTGTAGGTTCATTTTCTCCAAATAAATAGGAAATGAGGGGGATTTACTAACCAATGGAGTTTTACCCCGATGATTCTAAATAATTTGGTGTAACAATTTCATGAAAAGTTAGGGTCTTGAACCCAACCCTTAAATTCCTCCTGGATTTTTTTATTGGTTATTTTTTGTATTTTTTCCTTTCATAATGCCTTCAAATTCCTCCAGTTTATATTTAACATTATTATGGAACCTAGAATGAAATAAGTGCATCACTACCTAGGCGTATTTCTCATCTCGGGTGACATACCTGAGCTCCTCATGGACAAGGTTCTTTATAATATCGGATTTAGTTTTCCTTTTCCCATATCCCCCAACCATATGAGTGTTATTTTTTTCCAAGGTTACTAAGTTAAACCTAAGAGTAGAGATAGATAGAATCCATGATAAAAAGAGAAGATTAAATTCAAAATATCTCTTTCATCTACTTCATAAGGTAGTGTAGGAGCTATTGAGAACAAACAAAGTTCCCCTATCCTCTTCCCACCACTCAAAGTAAAGAAAAAAATAACCAAAAGTAATGAGTAACCTACCCAAACAAAATTAAAAACCCAAATGTCTTGAAACAATAATAAAAATATAAAATTATGAAATGCAATTGATGGGTTCTGTACCCCAACCACTAGTTGGGATGATTCCACTCACTCTAACATTGATACCATCATTATCTAATAAATCTCTCTCTCTCTCTCTCTCTCTCACAATGAATTGATCTAGTGGATAAGTTTAATGTTCAAAATTTAAAGTTCTCGAAGTTGACTCAAAACCCGATGCCAAAACATAGATATCATCGTCCTCGATACGGTGCGACTCGTTTCACTCAAATGTGACATTAGATGCTCTCGATATCGCCTTAAATACCGAATTGGGAAACAACAAAAAAATTTGGAATTGGGTTGCAAGGATGCCTAGTCAACAATGCATGCTAGCAGTACAGACTGATAACTTTGTAGGGTGACTTGTACTCCATATGCTAATGTGGGGTCAACACTTAGCGAGAATATTATTGGTGTGATTTGGTGTTGTTTTATTGGTTCACTAGTTTTTGTGTTGGACAAATCGGAGATATCCAAGTGGGCCAATCGGAGGCTACCACGTGGCCTCACGATGGCCATGCATTTGGTTAGGGAGGCCAAGCATCCTGGGACTTGAACAGACCTCTCACATGCCAACTATGCCTTTCGCTAGTCTCGCTACATTGGTTCTTAATAATCTATGGGAGCATTACCTATTTTTAGTTACATAACGATGGTGTCGGGGGTGGGGACCGGGGTTAACCCCAAACCCCCATTCCGCAACCACACCACATGGAAAGCGAGATGAGGGGGGTACGAGGTTAAGCCTAGAGCCCTAAGCATTATATTATATAAACACTATGAGATAGTATTAAAACAGCAAAGTTATGGAACATGTTATATCCCAACCATATGATATATGGTATCACACAAAATCATTATTAAACCCATGTCCAAAATGTATGGCGAAGATATACACCATTACGAGGTTGTGGTTTAAAAGTCGCCATCAGCAATCAAAACAACATGTGAATGATTTGCGTGGGTAATTAAAGTTTAATTTTATGGGTTGTTAAACCACCAACGATCTAGGAGTAGTCACATGCAGTGGTTAAGGCATGGTAAAGTTTTATGTTGGAAGAAAACCTTCACCCAAACCATTGGCGGATACACATTTGTCACACAACATGGTTTGAGTGGTGGTGGATTTTAATGTTACCACATTCAACTTACGAGAAACCAATTTGCAACCATGGTTATGGAAATGCTTGGTTTGGTTAATATAATGAGCGCGTAAAAGTTTTTGAATTGAACCATGGTGGGTGCTAACCCAACTGACGACAACCACGATCCACGAATGGGAGGTGAAAAATCGGTGGTTCAATAAACCCGCATTCGATGGTCCTTGTTGTTAGGAATTTGGCTTTTTGTGATCCATAAATTGTGTATTAAATCTTTTGGTCCTTGTTGTGTCAAGTTGTGTATTTTTAATCGAAGTATAAGGTTGACATAGGAAATTCAACCATTCGAAAAATTTGCACCCGAGTGTGATGGGAATCTTTACGGAGTGCGAGAGAATTTTTCACCCCATGTGGCCACAAAAAGGCCAGAAAATGTAGGACTTATAGTAGGGAAGTGAAAATTGTAGGGCCGGTTAGCATAAAACTTCATTGGAGCATAACTCATTGATTTTTGGACCTTTTTAGAGCTCAGATCACAACTATGATTTTGGATTGTTCTGGAGCCCTTCTGGAGACAATATTTAAGCATTCTAAGCCTTTATGCTTGATGTAATTAATTTTTTTAGCATAATGAAAGAGGCCCGACCATTTGGAGCTAGACCGAGTCATAGCCTAGGAGCGACGAAATCCTTCATCGTTGTTGTCTTGGGTATCTTTTTGTTATGGTATTGATGTCTTCTTTATTTTCTACAAAACTAAGTTTTAAAGCATGTTAATGTGTTATGGAAATTGACATAAGTGTTTAAAAACACTAATCTTCCCCTTGCAATTTTTTTCATAAATCCTCGAAGCTTTCATATACGGATCAATTTGGTATCGAGCTTAGGTTCTTTGTTGCTTTGAGTCTTTAATATTTTTGCAAGTGTTTACGATGCTTACAAGGTTGAAGCTCGATATAGGAGAAGGAAATATTTTGGTTGCAAGTCCTCAATTTAGGTCGAGACGAGGAGAGAACAATTGCCACAATCTCCACCACAAATTTCACCTCGAGTTGCACTGGAAACTTCAACAATCATGGCATGTGAAGGAGAGTACGAAAATATGTCGAGAGGATGAAAAGATTTCAGAAAATAATTATTTGACATGAAACAAATGGTAGAGGATTTTTCTATGAATATATCAACACAAGGTTGCAAGGTGAGAGCTCCAATCTAAAAAAAGGAGATAAGTATTCAAGAGGATATGGAGGAGATGGGGACAAGAATCCAAAAGGTAGTGGAGGGAATGGTGACAAACCACCTTTGAAACCACCATTCTCTTCACCTTGATCCTCACCACCATCTTTTCCATCATCATCTTCCACATCAACTCCTTCACAAACACCTCCACATTCTCCAAAGGGACATGGTAAAACTCCATTTACGAAGCTGACATACGAGTTTGATTTGCCTATGTATGATGGGGAGGTAAATGATGAGATATTAGATAATTGGGTTCGTCAACTTGAAGTGTATTTCAAAATAAAAAGGATAAAGGATGATGATAACAAGATTTAGCTTGCTTCATTAAGGTTGGAAGGTGCAACACTTATTTGGTGGGAAGCCAAAACTTAAGAGGACATGAAGAAACATGGTAAGGTCTTAACCTCTTGGAATGCTTTTTTTTCTACATTGAAAAGAAAATTCTATCCATTAGCATACAAAGAAAAAAACTTTAATGGATTGGAAAAAACTTTAGGAAAGGAAAGGGACAAAGTGTGCAAAGCTATACTTAAAGGTTTAGAAGAAGAGCATTGGTATTGGGTGTGGATTTGACATCTCAGGTAATTTCCTAAAATGCATTGGAGTTTCAAGCTATTTAGAGACATACCATTCTCATATTTAACCACAAGTTTAGATGAAGTTTTTGCGCAGGCGAGACATCTAGAGGCAAGAGGGAAACATGTTTTCGAGATGAAACAAGTGATAATACCTTTGAGTTTGGAAAAAAATGATGTTGGCATTATGATTTAATTTGTTGTACTTGATAGAAACTTACTCGATGAGTTGTCTTTTGATAGCAACCTACTTGATAAATATGTAAACATGATGTATCAAGCTGGAAAATTCGAGATTTGACATAGAAAGAAAAACCAGTGGGGAACAAATTATGAAGGTAACATTTCGAAATATATGCGGGTTCGGTGAAGCGAAGCCATGTATAGATGCGGGTTTTATGGTAAGGTTGCATATAGGTAGGTTTAATGAATCCAAGTCATGTACGTATGCGGGGTTTGATGAACCAAAATAGTGTATACGCAGTTCAATGAAGAAAAGTTGCGTACACATGTCGGTATGACGATACAAAGTCATGTACATGGTGGCACACTATTTTATGAATACCAATGAACTTTACCATGGTATTAGCCCATAATATTGAGTGCAAAAAATGTCTCTTTGGTCTCGTCAGAGATTACCACCAACACTAGTGTGGTTTCTCTCATGGTATTGTCTAAGGATCAAACTATATAAGGAGGTGAAGATAAAAGTGATATGGGTGTATGGTAAGGATTTTGATGAATACTTCAATCTAAAGTATATTTTCATTGTAAAGGATATAGTTGACAAATTGGTATGAAATAATAATGCACCCACTTAGATGAATATAATGATGGATCGGTATCATGAGACCCTGAGAAATGAATTTCCATTGTATGATCTTCTCATGGATTGAATAGATCCAATTATTGGCGCATGTTTTTATCTTTGAATGTTATGATCTTGGTCTTTCGAATTTTTGAAGAACATGCGATTTTAGGTCAAATTTGCGGATACAATGCCTTGAGTTTTGTCTTAGTCGAGGCACGTATACGTACGAGTTCTTTCCATCAAAGTCACGTACATAAAGGAAAAGTTTCTTCTTATAATGCGATTGATAAATACGATAAGTGCTATTATTTCTATTATCTTTCAATGAGGTCTTCATGTTGATCCAGGTTTAGGTAATGATGTTTGAGGTAGAATTGTTTGAATGATGAAGTTGAAATTGGGTGCATGTTGATTTCTTGAAAATGATACTTGATTTTTCTAGCGTATGAGGGTTCATAGATCTGTAATCTAAAAAAATGGTTGAGAATTTCTTTGTCCAAGTCTATGATTGATTCAAAATGCTTGTTTCTTAGTATTTTGAGATGCAATACGCAAGGCCGATTTGGAGAAAAGTGCATAGGCCTTAAGTGAATTCGCATATATATTTTCTTAAATGAATGATGAGGGTTGCGGTTGATTCGGTGCGTTGATGCGGTATTATGGAGTTCGAGTTATGATATTATGGTTACAATGATCTCCTTGTTTTGTTTTAATTGAGTTGGTGATTTCTTAAGTGACATTTTGCTTAGGTGGTTGGTTCAATATTTGTGTAGTTTAGTGATTGATTGGTTTAGTGGTTGTTTTCGGTAATTGGGTTAATGTTTTAGGTACAATAATAAGTTTCGGTTTTGATATTTGGCTTATATGATGTTAAAGGGTTCAACATGGATTATGTGATGAAAAGTGGTCTACAAGTTGTGATGTATTAAACGGTGGATCTAGTGTGATAATTTATGAAACATGGTCGAAGATGGTGCTAAGGGTTGGAGCCTTTAGTGAGGGGCTCGTGAATCCCTTCCAGGTCTTTGGTAAATGAGATTAGGGGGTTGTAGCTTCCTTCCGGTGGGTGGAGAATGAGTGAAGGTTATAGCCTTATGCGGTGGGTGCACGTGTCTTGGTATGAGTCCACACCGGTACGATATTGGAAGCAATTTTCTATATAATAAATATTCAAGATGTAGAAGACAACAATGGTGGTTTTCTCCCACATTGGGTATCCACCTTAAATCCTGGTGTTCATGTGTGTTTCTTATGTGTGATGGTTTATTCTGTTCTTACGTTTGCACATTTTCTTGCTTAATAAATGTTTGATGAATCAATGATGCATTGGTCTAAGTCGAGTAATTGAACATTTCTATGAATTATAAGTTTCTCTTGGGCATACACTAGTTTCCTTGTAAAAAGTCATGTACATACGCTAGGCGCTTCTTGTCAAGTCGCGTACATAATTCGAAAAAGAAAAGTAAAAAGTTTGTGTGAGTTACGAATATTGATTCACCCCCCATTCTCAATATTTTTCCCAACAATTGCTATGAGAAGCGAGTTCCTTCGAAGAAGCTTGATTACTTGAAGGAGATGTCCCGTGGGAAGAAAAAGAAGAAGAAGAAGAAGGCTACTCAAAGGGAAGAAGACAACTTAGAAAATGTGTGCGGCAATAAATGGAGAAATAAAATAGAGTATTGATTATTGTTCTTGTGATCCACTTCCTCGTTCATGTAATATTGAATATAGTGAATATGAAAGTGGAAGTAATGTTATGGATCTAGAAACGAAGTTTAGCTCAAAAATGAAATTGAAGATCAACAAATTCTATTACATGAAAGAGAAAGTATCTACGAATATGTGATTACTAGATTGAGTAATCATTTACGGAAATAGCTTCCATTGAGAAAATGAACAAAGAAAATATAGACCAATGTCAAAGGATGCGGGATAGGAAAGTAACCAATCATGTGAAGGACTTGAAGAAAAAATCATCTCTCTCAAACTGGATATGGAAATGTCAAATAAGAGCAATGAAGAACTACTTCAAACATTTCAAGAACAAGAAATGGGCTGAAAGAAGAGATTCTCAAATTAAAAGAGAAAGTAGAAGAAGGAAGAAGGAATTCGAAGAAGGTAAAGAAGAAGACTGTATCAAAGAATGGAGTTTGGAGTAAACATTTTAAAAAATTAAATTAGAATAAAAATATAAACATTTGAATTCAGATACTACTAAGGTTAAAAGTAATATTATTAGTAGTAAAAGGTCTCCTTCTATTAAATTTGGTCTTGGTTTTCATGGAAACTCTTAAAAGGAGAAGATAGTTCACAAGCTGGTGCTAAAGATCTAAAGGATAACAATGAAAAAAACTTGAAGTGTTTAAAGAGATAAAAAAACCAACTTTGATTATAATATCCAAAAGGGAGAATGCGGTAATACAAAACAAAATATAAGAATTGCAACAATGTAAACAAATAATATAAAGACACCATAGAAATATACAAAATAGGCGAGTAATTTTATTATATAGGATATGGATAAACGGTATAAAATGCTCGAAATATGAAACACTCAAACCCCGAAGAGATGGCCTAGAATGACCCTAAAATGGTCCCATGAGAGGAGCTGGCATGCTTCCAACTCGACCTCTTTAACGAGGAATACTACGATGTCCCTATTGCAAATCTTTAGATTTCGCAACTATCGAAAAAATAAAAAATGTAGATCTGTGCGGTTTTGGATCTTTGATGATGCTAAAAATGTAGATCCGGAGCTCTATGAAGGATACAGAAGTAACCCGAAAGGATTTTCCGGATCTATCGATATAATAAAATCACCCTCTTAGGGCTTGCACATATAAGCTGTTAGGTATGTAGATCTAGGCTGTAAATACGATGAAATATGTCTACAATATGATGCTCTGAATCATATCTATGCAAGAAGGGTTGATCCCTTCCTTTAGATCCTCAAGCTAGAAGCTCGGAATCTAGCTCCTCTAACCTAATCCACTAAATGTAGTTGCTGCTACACAACTTCTTAACAAAAACTACGTTATCAAGGAGGAGGCTCTCTAGCCTGGCACAACAAATATGGAAATTTGGCTCAACTGTGGTGGAAACGATTGGTGCAGTGAGGATATGGTCCCTCGGGATTTCCCGAGTGAAATCTTGAAACTTCCTTCCTCGCTTGGTTCTGCAGGACTTGGTACTCGATCCTTGGGGGAATGCAAGTTTGCATGGAGGTAAAATATGATGGCCTAAATTCCGGATATATATTCAGCTATCACAGGCTGAACATGAAGAGCAATTGAAAGGATGAATCCTCTTGGTTTCTATTTGAAATTCTAGAAACAACCACTACCTCTCAAACCCTTGAGTAAGATCGTTATTCTGACGATTGAATGTGCATATGGTGGCACATGGCACAAATACTTGATGATGAATAGAGCTCAATAGAAACCTTCCCAGTGTAGGCACTTGGATTCCCCCATGGGTAAGGGTGGGATTCCCACTTGGGAACACCATTGTGCTAAACAACTCTGAGACTTAGCTAAATTAGCATAAGTGTGCATAGAAATGTCACATGACAAATCTGAATCTAAAGAGATCCGAAAATAATAATACAAAGCTTGACTTCTATTATGCCTTCATCTTCACTATATAGATTATGAGTTTTCCATAGCCTGGCCCACCTCATAAGCGCTACACGTTGTACATGTGGCCACTAGCCTCCATGAAGGCTTGTGATGTCTCTCTCCATGACCTCCATCATGTTTGCATTTTATTCCCACTCTCTCCATCATGTGTGCATTATATGAACCACTTCCTCCACTATCTCATCATAAGTGCTTTATGATATTACTTTGAATTCACTATGATCTTAATTGACCTCCTTAGATCTCATGATTTTGTGTTAAAGATCCATGGTCTCCACTCTTCCTTCATTTAAGAAGATGCTCCACTATGATAGGTGCGAGATCTAGATCGAAAATATCCCCGTACACACATCAAAAGTGGATTTTATTCATTTATGGGGTTTTTGAGTCCCCTCCACCCTCTTATTAACCCAGTTAATTAAGAAAATTAGAACTCTAATATTCCACTTATCTTGTGGAAAATAGAGAATATTGCAGTCCTCCCCACCAAAATGTTTCTTGTCCTCGAAGCAACTACAAAAGTGGATGCTATAGAAAACATCCTCCCTCCAAGGGCATCCTCATGCTTATGGAAAGTCCCCATCTTCCACAATGTGTAATGTATTCCCACTCCAAAGTTGTCTCTAGAATGTCTAGAATGGCCTCCAGCTGAA
The DNA here is from genome assembly GCA_034641835.2 of Pinus albicaulis. Taxonomy (NCBI): domain Eukaryota; kingdom Viridiplantae; phylum Streptophyta; class Pinopsida; order Pinales; family Pinaceae; genus Pinus; species Pinus albicaulis. The sequence goes on along the minus strand of JAXQQM020073883.1, from coordinate 110,505 downwards.
AAGTTAGATACCCTTCCTCATCAATGAATCTCCAAGTTGCAACCATATGATGTACGAAGATCTCCTCTATACATGAGATACATGAAATGAAGTGGTTTCTTCCCAAAGTGGAAAGTCCCAATACATGAACTATCTCTCCAACCCATGATACGTAAGTAGATTGCATCTATCGATGCTCTCATCATTAGCCTTGTTGGCCATGTAGGATCCAAACACTAGCATCAACATAGTGAAAAACAAATTAGAGACATATGGATGAACATGAGCAAATGTCAAACCATATTCTCCCGAAATAACAACCACCACAACAAATCATACTGGCTACCATGCTAGATCATCATGAAACCAAGTTAGATATCCATACTCTCTCAAAGCCACCACATCAATGCTTCTTATTGTCATGCCAAATTAGCATCAATATAAATGTAGAGCCATACTCTCTCCAAAATAAGCCACCGCATCAATGCTTTGTGCTACCACACCACACCATCATTGTACCAAATGTAGTGGCCATATTCTCTCAAGAGAAACTGCTAACGATAATGCTTCTTGCTGCCCATTACATCATCATTATACAGTACAATGACCATAATCACTCAACAAATCCAACGTAGTAAGGCCTCTTGTTGGCATCTCCTCCATCAATATCATGCAATGTATGGGAGAAATAAGCCCATACTCTCCTAAGAGTAACCAAAGCAACAAGGATTATTGTTGCCTCATACATCATCATGATGCAAGTCATGGAGCAACATTGACACCATAATGGAAATGTGGAATGTATCATCAGAACAATATAAATAAGCTCCCTTCAGCCACATCATGTGAGAGTTATGCCATGTACCAAACCCAAGTACATACATGAACATAGAGATATATCCCAAATATAAGTACATGTAAAGACATGAGGCATATCCCAAACAAAGAAAAAATACATGGACATAAGATACATCATGAGATGTCCAAAATCTCTCATCAGCAACTAGCACAACCATGCCTACTACTGTTGCTTATCATCGGTGATATACCTTGGCATGGATCCACGTAATGTGAGATGTTGGGTAGTATCCATACTCACCCAAAAGCAACCAACGCAACCATGCTTCTTTTTCTCGGTATCATTATTTCTGTAGGAATGTAGGCCTCTTGCTCCTCATCCAAAATCCATTCGTCCAATGTGCATGATGAATCATCTTAAGCTCAATCTTGGTATCCTCCCAATGTGGAATCCTCCATTTGAATAGATTTTCACTCCATAAAAAATCTTGAAGTGCGCCTCCCTTTGAGGTCTCTCCATGAGATCCTCTCATCGATAGCCCATTGGAACCCATAAGGCTCCATACATGCCATGAATATCCCCTTTGACTCTGTGAAGATCTGTCCGAAAACTTCATCTTGACAATGGAAAGTGCTCTCCACAAGATGTATACCATCTATCATCTTGTCCCTCTAGTGCTTCATGAGTGAAGCTACCTTCAAAATGATCCAAGAATAATGGGTTCACTCTTCTCATCAACATTTGCTAAGTGATAGCATTGTAGATATGCATGGTGATACGAGGTGTTGTCTCATGGCTACATACGATACTTAACTCGAGTACGGAACTATACTAAATAGGATTGTGCTCCTCATCTTATGCAACTCCACACTTCAACACAAAGTGTTAGGTGCGGCCTCAACCATGGCTTGGGATAGCTATACATATTCTCCTTGATCAAGTCAAGGTCATCATGCGGTGATAATTTCTTGCTCGAATCAACAAGATCTCCCAATCATGATTTATGCACTTACCACGATGGCATGGTCTCACATTCATAAATACGAATAACTGAGAGAGAGAGGTAATATGAGATTAAAGTATATGCAAACCTTTGATAAGTTGGAATCTCGGGAACATCTTGCTCATCTACAAGAGTTCCTCCAAGCGTCTAGGGTCTCTCCAAGCATTGGTAATGATGATGGCTTGCATCTCCTCCTCTTTGTACCAGCAACGTATCCCTACCTCCTCCTCATGCATCTCATGAATTATGCATGGGGCTCAAATGTCGAGAACTCAAGACCATATTGCAAATATACAAGTGATCCTCACTACGATGTAAGTACATATGCAAGCGCTGGTGGTGGTGGTAGAGGCTCCCTCCTCTTGAATGGTAATGAGGACATCTTCCTTGGGCTCTTCAAGTAATATATCCTCAATTATGGGAGATGCCACTATGTGATATCTCTACGATTTCTTCCTACCATACTTCTTCTTCGGTCTTGGAATAAAATTTGCATAAGAAAACACTCATGTGTGACAGCTTGTCTAAACCACCAATCTCTTGCTTCACCCTCTAGGTGCGGTGCGAAATCTCCCAACCTCTCTTTCTGCTACAAGATATTGCAGAAATAATGTTTCCTAACTCTTCCCTCCAAGCCCTCAATGTGCTTGTGGAAGATCCATCAAACGTAGGCAAGAATAATCTATGCCTCGTTCTTTATTACTCGCCGGGATCTCCTCTCCTCTTTGAGTTGCAAAAAATGTTGGAAAGTTAGATTCTCCTTGAGAGCTCTAGGTTGTGATTTGTACTCAGAAAAATATTTACTTAGGGTCTCATGGCCCAAGTCTCCTTCATATTCACACCAATCCTCTCTATTATCGAAAGAAAGTGGATCTAGTAGAATGATGTGAAGCTCTTTGCTTCTCTAGGTTGCTTCTCATGTTGATAGGAAGTGCTTGGAACTTCCTCATTAAATCTTCTGAGATCCTTCCTTTTTCTTTCTCTCTTCATTTGATTGACCTCCTTGGACAGATCTTGCATGGATCTAAAGGCAAGAGTGGAAAAACGAAATCCTCCTTCATGATAGATCTCTACTATATACTTTTTCTTTTGATGCAAAAGATGAAGTGCCCAAAAATTTGAGCAGATCATGCTTTCTGATACCACTATAATATCCCAAAAGGGAGGATGGAATAATACAAAAACATAATATAAGAGCTGTAAAAAATGTAAAAAAATAATCTAAAGATACCATGCAAATGTACATAAAAAGCAGGAGCCTTTTTATTATATAGGAGATGGATAAACGGTACAACAATGCTCAAAATGAGACACTCAGAGTCAAATAGATGCTTTAGAATGACCCTCGAAATGATCCCACAGAGGAATTTGCTAGAAGGAATATTGCGTTGTCCGTCTTTGGAGGCTATGCAGGACTACAAATTTTGACTGGTAGCCCCTTTTGAATTTTTTGACAAGAAAACGGGGGGATAAATTGTTTTTTGGGCCTTGAGAATGCATTTCCTACGAAAACACATCATCCTTGAAGCCTCCTGGAGCCCTTTTCCTCTTATTTCATTCCCTTAACCTCACAATCTCTTCACCTTTCTCCCCTCTCTTAATTCCTTCCTAAATCCTCTAATCATCACCCATTCCCCCTTTAAGCCTCACAATTAACACCCTTTGTTAGCGAAATGGCCCCTTTTCCTCTCTATCGTTGCCTCTTTTTTGGCCTCAAAATGCATTGAAAACGGGTAAAAAAAACCCATATTCTTCATATATTAGGCTAGCCCCTTTGGCCCGACCCCAAAACCACTTCCCCACATGACCGGGCGCTAAACCAACTGGCCGAAGTAAGTGCTATCGCAATCGGATAAATGGTTGGAGAAGCACATTCTGTATTAAAAAAGCTACGATGCGATGATGCTTTGTTACATGGGTCTACGGGAGTTTTTATCCACCATCGATTCACCTTTAATCAGGTGGCCGCCATAAGTCCGCTCCGATCACAATCACATTTTTTAAACTATCTTACCCCGCATTCACATTTACCGCTCACGATCACACATATCAACCATTGATGCGATATTCTAATTCTTGGGTTGGTTCTGGTGTATTTCCTCTTCTTGTTCATTTCAGTCTTCCTCTTCACAATCTATGTAAAATAATTTCTTATAAAGCACACTTATGAACTTTGTGTATTTTCTGTCTAAGCTGTACTCAAAGCCCTTTTGCTTTTTTTCTTCCAATTGTTGTGGTGTCAACCTTGTGGTGTGGAAAATCTAGGAGTAACAACACTTCCCTCTTTATAGAAGTGAGTGGTAGGTTTCCTTGTCGCCATAATTTTACATTCAATTTTTTCTTGCCAACTTGAATGCCTTCTCCGATAGATCGGGTTCCAAACGCGAACTTCATGTTGGATGTTATCCTTTAAAGTACCTATCAAGAGATCAATCTTTGTGTTCCTGCGGAATATTAGTTACCCTTATATTCAATTTTTGGGAGTCCTCAATGTGCTCCCCCCATTAAACCTTTTGTTTTAGATTTATCAATTGGCTAAAGAAGGTGTTGCTCTTTGTATCCTCATAATGTGCTATCATTTCCTCAGTAAAAATTGACCAAGTGACAATTTTGATGAGAGAAAAACCATCGATACCATACAAATGTATTTGGTTCTAAATGTAAAGTTGCGAATGCGTACCTTTTGTGTATTTTGTACATTATGGAGATCAAAATATTTCTCCATCTATAGTATCCATGTTACGGATCCTTTCCATCGAACTTCCTCATATCCATTTTTTGGAATATGGTGGTTCTCCTCAACGGTAGAGTTTATGAAATCACGATTAAAATTTATTTTGTTCTCATCATGAGTTTTCTTCTACTATCTTTTAACCATTAGGAAACATTTGTTGAATCAATTTTTCCAAACCTTTGATGTCTACTTTTAGATCCTTCTTCATGTTTTCCATGTTGTCTTTCATTTTTTCATCGATCTTAGCTTCCATGTCATCCATCTTAGCTTCCATAGCACTTCCATGCCATCCATCTTAGCTTCCAAACCATTCATGTAGCTTCCACACATTTCTTGAACCATCCATCTTAGTTTCCATGCCTTTCTTGAAAACTTCCATTTCATTTTTTGCTTTTATTTAAAGAGCGAAATTTGTTGCACTTGCTCTTGTAATTTTGATATGTCATGTTTGCCATTCTTCATCTTCATGCAGTCATAGTATGAGACTTCTAAAGGGCTTAATGGGTATTGAATTCTTTTTAGAGCCATTTTAGAATCCAATGCAATATCTATTCTACAATATGCCCTTGGAATCAATTCAAACTTGATTCTTCAAAGCAAACGTTACGCAATTTTGGAAAAAACAAAATACACACCTTTTTACTTGCTTTTGAGGAGCTTGATATTGAAATTGAATTATCTCTTGTAATTGCGGATCTTAAATATCTATAAATTCAACCTTTGTAGTATCCTACTAGCTTCTTTCAAATGCCACGGAGTCCGATCCCGATTTGGATTCTCCAAGACAAAGTGTGTCCAATCATCGCAATGACTCCAGGTTTGACCTGGTTCGGTAGAAATGACTTGTAGGGCTTTCCATGTATCACCGTGTTTGCGTCCTTCAGTCTCTGAAATTTATAGCCAAGAAACTAAATTTCGTGTAATTATGACCACTTTTTACTGAGCACTCCAAATCGACTGCTCCCGCAGAGAGATTTATTAATCTTTTTCCCACGATCACCTCTTTGAGATGAAATTCAGAGACCCGAAAAAGCACACCTTCCACGAGATCATATCTCACGAAAAATATTGCTGAACCAAGTTGTGAAATTTTTTACCTGAGTTTTCTCGGGATTTCGAAGCTTCACACCCTATAACTTTATTTCAGATTTTGAACCTTTCGTAGGAAAAAAAATTGTATAGCGAAAATGCCACGATGACCTTTTTAGAGCAACGAAACCCTAGAATCCAAAGCTCAAATTACCAAATGTTGTGAAACCGGCTCCAAAAAGAGAAGAAAAAGAGAGATATCAATTCCTTATAAATAAGCCATAGGGAAACCTCCAATACATTACATGAATGAAAAATTCTTGGATGATTCAAATGTACAAAACCTCCTTTACGCTATATAGGAGTCCATAGGGGCCGAGCAATGTAATCCTAGTGGGGCCACAATGTAATCCTAGCCAAACTAACAATAATAATTTAAGGGCACAATAATAACAATATGGGGGTTACAAGGGTACAATAATAACAATAGGGGGTTACACTAACAATATTAAGGGACTATACTAGTAATATAGGGACCTAACAAGTACTTTTAATGGTACGAGCCCTCTTTGACATAATGATTTAGGTGATCAGTTATGTTTGTTTATCTATAAACATAATCTTATTTTTAAGGAATAATTATGCAAAGATGATTTCATCATGCCAACTTTCAACTTTCTAATTGGTCAAGTCCTTGATCTTGTAAAATTTATGATGATGACTCTGAAATTGTATTTAAATATTTCCTCCATTATCTAGTGAACTAATCCCTCTAAACCCAAGTCTCCAAGCAATGAAAATATATTTATCGATGATGTTGAAGGTTATTAGTTTTTGAGAAGAAAAACTATCAAGTTGAAAAATAGTTACTACACAACCTTTTACGCCATCCTAGCTCTTAAGGAGTTGGCTTCTTACCCCATCTATTAAGTAATCTTTATTGATTAACAATAACCATAGTTGAATATTAAACATAAATGGTCAACTAGGATAGGAGGGTCTCATCATGGGCCGGCTCTACCATGATCATAGGTCCTAATAAAATGAAATTACCACTTCTTTTGGTCACCAAGCCACGGTAATGGCCTTCGGTCATAAAAATGAAGGACAAGAGGTCTCATCATGGTAGGAATTTTTCACTTTTATTAGCTCACGTGAATGGAATTGTTGATAGCGAGGTTACCATGCCAAAGCAAATGATCTTCGGTTGACATCTAAGTAAATTGAAATAATTTTGTAACTATGTACTTATTTCTAATAGATGGAATAACGGCATCTCAATGGGTTAAAAAGGCATCACGAGGGTTATGGATGCTCGGCGAGAATGTGATGGCTATGCCTATGGTATAGAAGTTAATTTAATACTATAATCTACTTGGTTACGTTGTTTTCTGCCAGAAGCTTCTAATTTTTCGATGGGGATTGTTATTGCATATACAAGGTTTTCAGAACTCATGGTTCATGGGGTAATATTTAATCGAGTTCTTAGATGATGGTGGTTATGATTTATATCTATTATTGAGTTATATATATTTACTTTACATGTCGAGGATGAAACTTTTAGGATATTTGATATTTGACATTTTGTATCATCTAATCTATCATTCCTCTATTCTACAAGTATCATATCTTTAACCAAATATAGTTGCTTTGCCCAATCAGTCACCATTTATTCATAGCTTAACAACACCACTAATATTTTGAGGTGGAATAAAGAGGCCTAATTTTAATTTTGGATCCCCGGAGGTAATTGGACGAGATCTTGAGAAACGAAAACTGAGATAACTAATTCTTATAACAACGAAGTTTAGCATCTTTTCCTTCTTATCCATTATTATCCCATGTCATTTACAATATGTTTATGTCACTTTTATATGTAATGGGGTAATTGAGGTGATGAATTACTGATTAAGGATACTCATGAGATTTTTATAGATGTCAGGAAACTAATCGAGTTTGGTGGAAAAAACCCATATCTGATTTTTGATTACTTTTTCAGCACCGCTGGATTCCACCTTCCACATCACTTTCGACGCCAAACAAGCCTACATCAGATTCAAGAAATGTCAATCCATACATGTCATTCCACATATGGAGGTAAAACTTGAGGGTAAAATGGAATAAGGTTTTGATTTATTAAAATTTTTAGGAGAATGTCATGAAAAATCATTGAGCATAATTCCTCATATTTTTCAGCCATTATTTCCCCTTCTTTACCACTTCCAATTTTTAGAGACAAAATCTTTCGAGTTTGGGGCGGTGTTAATTTCCTTATCATGAACATGCCATTAATATTCTTTATCATCCATTGATCTCATTATTCATTCTCAAAATCTCCCTTATTACGTGTTGTTATACACCAAACAAAGATTTCGTACTTGATTGAAATGCCCCAATTTGTTTTCTAGTGTAGCATGAGGGCATACTAACTATCAATTTGGGGGGAAGGGTTGCTATGCATGATGAATGATTTCTCATTTATTCCTCATTTAAGGTATACAATCCTAAAATTGATTTGTGTATATCCTTAAAACTATCAAAGTTTGGATTCTTCTAATTTTTGGACAACAAAGATGTATCATTAAACCCATAAAATTTCATGATAAACCAATTTTTTAATTCCAAAAAAATCATGCATTATTACCTAAAACCATTTTCGATATATTGAAATCCGTTTGTTGCATTGATTTGATTTTCATATTGGATAAACATTGATATGAAGTATAAATTTGCTTACAAAATTTCAGCAAAATCGGGTTTGTAATGAAGTTTGTATTCTTGGTATCATACTTTGTTGCAACTTCATATACATACGGTTGAAATTATACATGAAAATTATTTTAAGGAAGCATTTGAGGAAGAAGCCTTCTCTTCCATCGTATCATGTCTTTGAGGTGAGCATTTTGATTATTGTATTACAACTTAGTTAATGCGAGGCATTGGGATGCATGAGGACATGTAACATGTTAAGTTTGAGAGATGTTGGGCCACTAATTTGTATTATTATTATCACTCATTAACATCCATTTCATCCATTTCTAATGTTCTTTTATCATTATTTATCATAATTTATTATATAATTCCATTTCATAATTATTTATGCTCTTTTGGATAAATAATACTTGTTCTCCTTTACTTTAATAAATTAATGATTATTATGAATGATTTTTTCAATGATGGTTTATTAATTAATTCATTATAATATCACTCACTATTTTAGCCCTAAATATCTCTTCAGTTAACGATTTGACCTTGATTGATAATTAAATATTCCAACTCGAGAAATTCGTTGGGATAACAGAGACAAATTTTGCGTTGAATGTTTTTGGGAAAACGGAGAAGAATCTGAAAATTAGAAACATGGGCTTTGTGCGAACGAACCAAAATTATTTTTCCCATGAGAAGTTTTCCAAAATTCAGTCTTGATTGAGAGAAACTTGAGTTCTTGAAGGACATATTTGCAGATTTTTATTTGTGGCCATTTTCCAAAATTGCCCCAATTGTAATTGCTAGATTCAGCTTGTGCCGGATGAATCATGATGGAAAGATATTTAAGATCGTCTTGCTTATTGAGATTTTATGTCAGTCTATTTCTATTTTTTGTTTGTATATTTAAGTGTACAAATCAAAGGAGAAGCATAGAGGGTTAGCGTGCAAGGGTCAAGTTTTGTAACGGAGATATTTTTTTAATTAATTGAATGCAAGTCATTTTTCCATTCTATTTATGCTTGTTTGTGAGTCTACCATGGCCCTGGTTAGAGGTTGGGCCCACTCTTCGATCGGGTCTTTGCATTATTTCCTTTTGTTTCTTTCGCATTTGTTGAGTAATTTTAACTACAATTATATTATGTTCTTTAATTGTTGTGAATGATTTTATAATTCTTGCAATTTATCTTTAATTAATATTGCAATAGTTCGATTGTTTTAATTGTTGAATGCATGTGATCATGTGGATTGTGCCATTGCTCCTGCATATACCTTGTGTGTTACATTGAAATAATGTACGCACCATATTGATAATTAATGTGAGAAGGGTTTGGAATATTCATTCACACTTGGACACCAACAATCATGATACATGGATTTCTTATGATGAGATTATGGATGAGCCTTGATAATATTTTGTAGAATATTATCTTTATTAACACATAGAGTTGATGCATGACTAATGATTCGGATATGAGGAAAGAACATGTAGATATTGTTGTTGGTAAAACTCTTGTCGTGAATGATTCCTATTGTGTGATTCCTACACATGTTACATCGTGATTATGAAAATGGAATAAATCAAAAACATGAAGACCTTTGTGATAAGAGATCATAGGGTTGATTGGTTGATACATATTGATTATTGATGAAGTGGTTATGGTATGATACTTTTCTTGCATATTGGGGGAAAAAATATTATGTTGCGCAGGATCATGAAGACATGGTTATTGATATGCTTATGTTACAACTATTGGATGAGACTTGGAAACATGGCTAAATTGTCTTTTCCTACTGATTGGTTCTCACATATGTTTCCAATGCATGTTTATGGTATTTACTCATTCTATATGATATGTTGCTTCATTGCTCTATGTTTTTTCATGATGATATACTTGGTTCCCACATATGTTTCCTTGATGAACATGGTTTGGGGCTATTCCTACAAAGGAAAAAGGCAAGTTGTCTTTGATGAAGTCGAGAGATTGAGTTGATGTGATCTCTGTGAAATATATTATGATGTTTATATTATAGACTTGGTCACATGTTGATGATATTGAAATTTACCCATGCTATTGCTAATAGATACTTATGGTGCATATCCTATTTGGTATATGATCGTTGTAGATCATGGTATTGATATTTCACTTTTGAATCTTTTGGTCTGGTTATAAATGTCATATATTTCATTTAATGTAAAGATAGTGTAAATTCCAATGATGTAATCCTTGTTATATTTAATTATGTATAGAAATTTTTAGGTAATGTCAAATATGTAATCCCACTTGGTTGGGTGGTTGTGTCAAATATGTAATCCCACTTGGTTGGGTGGTTGAGTCAAATATGTAACCCCACTTAATTGGGTGATTGATGTAAGTATGAGTCCTTGGTAGGAAAGGTCATACTTAGTTGAGTTATAAATTCATGTACTTCATTGAAAATCTTTCTAAATATTTAGCAAGTGCTTAGGGGGAGCATGGCAGGTATAGTGCAGTTAGATCTCTGAGCTCTTGTATCTACGAGGAGAAAGATAAACCTTGTTTTTAGCATTTGTCTACCATTTGACCTTGATGACAAAGGAGAGTAACAATTGTTTGAATAATCGCCGATTGATGTGTCTTATAGGTATCTAAATTTTTTTGCGATCAAACACAATGTGGTTGCCATCGAGTCCAAAGGGGAGATTGTTGGCATTATGATGTAATGTGTTGTCTTGATGAAACCTACTCGATGAGTTGTGTTTTGATAGAAACCTACTTGATGAAGATGTAAGCATGATGTATCCATGAAGCCCGAATTCAGATGTGACAAAGAAAATACCCGATCGAGAGACAAAAGAATTATGACGGTAAAGTTAAGAAATATACATAGGTTCGGTGAAATGAAAGCCATGTACATACACGGAGTTTGATGAAGGTAAGTCATATATGAGTTGACAGAAGCCAAGTCATGTACATACGTAGGTTTGATGAAGCGAAGTAGTGTACACACATGTTCGGTGAAGAAAAAGTCATGTACACACATGGGTATGACGACACAAAGTTGCGTACACTGGTGGCACACTATTTTATGAATACTAAGGGTCTTTACCATGGTATTGGCCACCATACCAACCTGTGTGAATATTTGATCCAGTCGAAAGTTACCATGGACACTAGTGTGGTTTTTGGCTCATGGTATTGCCTAAGGCTCAAAATATATAAGGAGGTGAAGTCAAAGTGCTATGGGTGTATGAGTAAGAGTTTTTGATGAGTACTTCAATCACAAGTATATTTGCATTGTAAGGGCTATAGTTGAAAAATTGATATGAAATAATAATGCCGATGAATACAATGATGGATCAGGATCCTTGAGACTTGAAATGACTTTCCATTGTGTGATCTTCTCATGGATTAATTTGGATCTAAGTATTGGCCGCGCATGTTTTATCTCTGAATGTTATGATCTAGGTCTTTTTGAAGTTCTAAAGTGTTTGCACAATTTTAGGTCAAAATTCACATTTAAATTTGTTTGTCATCTGATCAATCTTTAACATTATTTATGGTGTCTCTCAATGATGTCTTCATGTTGATCTAGGTTTAGTGACAATGTCACGAGTAAAGTACCATTTTAAATGATGAAGTTGAAATTGGGTGCATTTGATTGCTTGAAAATGATACTTGATCTTGCTAAGCGTATGAGGGTTCATAGATATGTAATCTAACATAATAGTTGAGGAATGTCTCTATCCAAGTCTATGATTGATTAGGTAACAATTTATTAGTGTTTTGATATACGTATGTAGATTGATTTGGAGAAAAACGCATTATCTTATCCTGAGTTCACCTTAAGTGAAGTCACGTATATATTTTCTTAAATGAATGCTCAACATTGTAGTTGATTCAATGTGTTGATGCGATGTTCTCGGTTGATTACGATATTCTTGCAATGATCTCCTTGTTATGTTTTGAATTGAGTTGATGATTGGTTAAGTGATAGTTTGCTTCAATGGTTGGTTCAATATTTTTGTATTTTAGTTATTTATTGGTTCGGTGGTTGTTTTTAGTACTTGGAGTGAATTTTTTTGGGTGTAGTAATCAGTTTTATTTTTGATATTTGCTTTATGTGATGTTAAAGTGTTCAACATGGATTGTGTGATGAAAGGTGGTCTACAAGTTGTGATGTATTAAAGTAGGTGGATCTAGTGTGAAAATTTATCAAACGTGGTCGTAGATGGTTACGAGAGTTGGAGCCTTTAGTGAGGGCGCATCTCCTTGAGTGGGTGTTGGTAAACGAGATCGGGGGATTGTAGCTCCCTTCCGGTGGGTCTTTGGTAAATGAGATCGAGGGTTGAAGCTCCCTTCTAGTGGAGTTCTAGAGAATGAGTGAAAGGTTATGACCTTCTTCATGTGAGTGCTTGTGTGCCGGTATGAGTATGCTCCCGAGTACAAGATTATAAGTAGTTTTCTATATAATAAATATTGAAGACAACGATGGTTTTCTCCCACATTGGGTTTCCACCTTAAATCATGGTGTTCATGTGTGTTATTTATGTGTGATGGTTTATTCCATTCTTAATGCATATGTTTACTTTGCTTACTAAATTTACGATGAATCAATGATGCATTAGTCTAAGTCAATTAATTGAAGATTTCTCTGAATTATAAGTTTAATGGGCATAGGCTAGTTTCCTCAATAAAAGTCACGTACATATGCTAGTTGAATTTTTTCAAGTCGGGTAAAGAATTTAGAAAAATAAAGTAAAATTTTTTGTGAGTTTTAAATGTTTGATTCACCCCCTCCCTCTCTCGGTGTTTTCCCAACAAAAGGAGAAAGGTAAGTTAAAGGGAAAAATGAAAGAAGAGTGGTTCCATCGAATGGAGAAAGAAAAAATAACATGAAAACATTGTTCCAAAGATGGCCATGATGAAGATCATTCACTGAAACTTCATCCAAAGATGAGACCCAAAAAGTTTAAAAACAAGGAGAAGGAGAAGACAAGCTGCAACTATACAACATGATTTGGGTTACGATTAAGGAGACAGAAAAAATACTCACAATGATGGGTTTGAAAAATGAGGACATAGAAAGTAATAGTTATTCAAGTTGTCTTAATGATACTCAAGATGAACAAACAAGAATTTATCTTTTCTATATTAGAGTTATTTCAAAGAATACTAAAAATAGACACACTATTTGATAATGGTTCACAAACAAATACTATCTCGGAAGACATTGTCAAAAAGTTAAATTTAGAGACCATTCCACATCCTATACCATATCCTTTGGGATTTGCGTATGTGATAATGAAAAATTACTTGGTGAAAAGGAAGTGCATTCTTAGATTGGAATTCACTACAAACTTTCTTGATGAAGTTGAACTTGATGTAGTTCCAATTGATATATGTGGTATAGTTTTGGGAAACCCATATCTTTAAGATGGGAGAGAAATATTTCATTGCCATGAGAATAAGTATAACTTGTTGAAGAGGGAATGGGATTGAGTACATTTTTAGAGTGCATAGCAAGAAGATGAGTTTGCCTCTTATGAATGTTGGAAAAATGCGAGAGAATTGTTAATGCTAGTCAAATTTTGCATTGTTAATATTCGAACATAAGGATGTTACCAAATGAGGCCTTTGAGGATATGAATCAAATGTAAAATATCATTTCATTGATATTTCTAATGAATGTGATAAGATGTTTCGAGTCTAGCATGTTTCCTATTAAAGGAGTAAACAAGATGAAGTAAATTTACCTTGACATGCATCATTGTTGAACGATGGTGTGAACAAGATTCCGGTGTTAAAGAATGCGGGGGGTTAAAGAGAGAAATTTCAAAACAATTGAAAAAGAGGACATTTGTTTCAAATTTCTTATTGTGGGTTTAATAACGTGTTAGCTTTGAAAAGGGATGGTTCATGGCAATGGCGATCACACTTGGTCAAGATTCGAGCTAAGCACAAGGCTAGACATGTTAAGCATCATCCTAAAGACAATGTTCAAGGTGAGAAGAATTTGAGGCTGTTTAAGTTTCCTTTGATTGATGACCAAGGAGGGAATGTGTTTATTACTTCAAGGGAAGTTTCTATTCTACATATTCTAGTAAATTGTAGAAATATGTCATCTATAACAACAAGAGAAGGACTCCAAAATCGGGGAAAATGATTTATTTTCATGAAAAAGCTCAAAGTGTCGCATTTATGCAAATTTTAGTGGATTGAAACTAGAAGGGTGAGGTAATTGTACCCTCATTTATTTTTTGATTGATAAAGAGATTTTTGTAGGTTAGAAACCTTCCGGTGGGGAGGAATGGTCCGGTGGATCGGTTTAATGCTCAAAATTAAAAGTTCCCATATTGGCTTGAAACCGGCACTTAAACGTAGATATATTCATCTCTAATACGGCGCAACTCATTTCACTCAAATCTAGCATCGGATGCTCCCGATATTGCATTACGTAGTTGGGAAACATCGAATTTTTTGGAATTAGGTTGTAGGGATGCCAAGTCAACGGTATGTACTACTAAACTGGACCATGACTTGGAAGGTGACTTGTACTCCATCGATAAATGTGGGGTCAACACTTGGAAGAATCTTATTGGTGTGATTTGGTGTTTTTTAATGGTTCATTGGTTTTTTTATTGGACCAATCGAGAGAGGCCACATACGATAATCGAGAGGTTGCCATGTGACCTCTGAGTGGCCATGCAAAATTTTTTAGGGAGAAGTGAAAACCCACAGAATCACACACAAGGCTATCATGTAACTATTCCTTCCTCCGGTCCACTACATTGGTTCTTAATAATCTATGGGCACACTACCTATTTAAATTTTCATAACTATTGTGTCGGGAATGGGGGCCGGGTTAATCCTAACCCCCAATCCACCAACCACACCACGGCAACGGAGACGAAGTCACGAGTTAACCGACCCCAAACATTTACAACCATGGTTATCGAAATGCTTGGTTTTGTTAATATGTGTACAAAAAGTTTTGAATTGAACCATGGTGGGTGCTAACCCTACCAAACAACAAACACGGTCATGAATGGGAGTTAAGAAATTGGTGGTTCAATCAGCCCGAGATCAACGGTCATGTTGTGCCAAGTTGCATATTTTTATTCGGTTTAAGGCCAACATAGGAAATTTAACCATTTTGACAGTTTTCTTGATGCGATGGGAATCTTGCTAGTGTGGGGCAAATTTGTCACCCCACATGGTACCATGAGTGGAAAATGTAGGAGAGATAGTAGGGAAGTGTGAATTGTAAGACGAGTTGAGAAGAAAAATTCATTGGAGCAAAGTTCATTGAGTTTTGACCATTTTTGGAGAAAAAATAGCTGGCTAGGGGTTTTTAACTATTCTAGAGCCATTGGAGCATTGTTTAAGAATTTTGAGCCTTGTAATTTTATGTAAAAAACACTTTTTTGAGCATAATAAAAGAGGCCCAACCATTGGAAGTTGGACTTCTGTGTAGTCGGGAGGGGTGAACTCCTTCATCATTTTATGTCTTGTGTATATTGATATGGTATTAATGTCTTCTTTATTTTACGTAAAGCTTGATTTTTTTAAATTATGTTATTGTGTTAAGGAAATTGACATAAGCGTTTAACAAACCTAATCTCTTCACTTGCAAATTTTGTCATAAATCCTCAAGATTTCATATACATATCATGAATGGAAAACATAATTTCATGAATGAAAAACCATAAACCATAGATTATAGATATGGCATAAAATTTTGGAACGCGATATGATAAATATATCTTGATTAGCTACAAACCTCGGACATACCATCCATATATAGACCACATTATTCCTAATCTCTTAGTAGTAGGCCACCCCTAAGTTGGGGCCATGAATCCACACATAAAAAACTTACTTATACTTGGTATATAACTTTTGTACCAAACATGAACATCCCAGTGCAGAAACCCAGCAACCTCCCGATCAATAGTCTCACATCTCCCATCATCCCACATAACCCAAAGGTAGCACACTCCCTTCATTGCGGCTATAGTCCATTAAGTTATGCCACTACCCTTCCATCATTTCCAACTTGGGATGACTAGGGATGTCTCAAATCACTGTGGCTTCCAAGAGTTCTATCCACCACAAGAATCTCACAGGTACCTTCTAGGCCCATACATATAAATTTGTCCCCACACTTGTCCTTCTAGGGCTCCAACCTTCCCTTAGGAAGCCTAGGGATATGTGCACTTGTACTTAGACCAACTTAGCTTCCTTGAGAGGTGCAATAGCTAAGGGTCCACTAGTTCACCTAGAACGAAACAACACATTAATACCCTAGTTATCTATAATGGAAAGGAATTCTCCCTTTACCTTTTATTTATAGTTAGGGATAACTAGTATTATATTAAAATATATTATCATATTAAAACATATTTTATTATAATCCCATAAATTTACTTTAAGAATATTATATCGGTAATAGCGAGTTTTGTTTAGGAACCATGTCTTGGTTCTACCCCTTCGCCTTTCTCTCTTGTGGAATCCTAGCCCCACATGCTCTCTTTCCATCCTGTTGTAAGAAACCATGATGTAATTTGTTAATACATATGCATTTACAAGTTACATTTGCTAAGCTTGTTGGCCTTTCATTTCATGGGCTCTCTAGCTTAACCACAAAGGAACCCTGTCCTTAAAACACATCTATGCAACGGCCCAATGGCCTAATACATTTATACATGTAGGCATGTAGGCCCCGATAAAAATAAACTCACTATCCTAATTAGAATGTTATCATATGTGCATATATTTTATGATTTAGGGTTCTTGCTAGGGGTATTACATTCCTCTCCCTCGTTATTTATGCACTATCCTTAGTGCATTAAGATACATGCATAATCAAAATTTGTAAAAAAAAATATGGGATGGTTGCTACGTAGATTTTCGTACTCATATTTTCATCATTTTCATCATTATTCCTATAAAAAATTGAATAAAAATATCAATACATGCAAAAAACAAGTCACATGTAATTTTATGAATATTTAGAGTTGAGATTAAAAAGTGTAAAAATTCCCTTAAAAATTTGAAGCCCAAAAAAGGCAAGATGTTGAACCATTTTATTAACCCATATCGCATTTCTGTTATCAACAATCATCTCATTCATTTCTACTATTCGTTTCTTATTGTTTTACTATCACTTTTTCTTGATTTTTTTTCCCTTTCATTTTCTCTGCACACTTCCTTGCATAGATATCACACCATTGTCTTGCATATATTATTCTCATATATAAGTTGTTTGACACTTTCTCTAGGATCATATGTAGTGTGCCTTTGAATTATTTTCTCAAGCCTTCCATGATAATTTTGTAAGTACTAGGCTACGTCAACAATCCATCCTTTATCATTTCAATGAAGAGATTGCAAGCTTCCCGATTTTTCAATTGAACATAATATCCATATTGTGTATGCAAATATATTTATATGGGAACCACTTTTCTTTATACAATCCAAAATATCAACAACCACTTCGAGTTATCCTTGATCATGAAGCCCACATATCATGTAAGAATGAAAGGTGGCACTAATGTCATTTATCCATATTGTTCCAGATAATTATGGCATCATTTAGTTTCCATAACTTTATAAAGATATCCTAAGAAATATAATATAAATTTGTATATTGATTTGCATTTGGAACACATCCCCTATTCTTCATCTCATTGAAAAAAATCAAAATATTGATGTATTTCCCCTACCTTTACATACCCATTGACAAGTGTGTTCTATACTTCCAAGTTTTCCTCAAACCTCAACCACGACATTTCATCCAACATGCTGATAGGACCTCTCCCGAACTCCATGTCTTCATGAACCCTTTGAGCAATACTATTTAGTTCTTCAAATTGAGTGGGAACTTGATAATCATGTCTCCAAACAATTATATAGCCTTTTGAACCTTATATTTTGGTTACATAGAGAATTTAGTAGAGGTGGAATGTGTGGGTATTAGGTATATAGGTCAAAACTACGTCATCTCATCCAAAACATATATATTTTGCACTATCACCATTGCTAAAAACCTCCACATCATAATAATAAGTGTCTCTTGTGGTGATAAAAAAGGGTTAATAACTTCATATCATCTATCATTGCCCAAATTATTTCAGTTTGTGTCATCCTACCCATGATATGAATCATAACATTGCATGCCTAATTGTTATGAATGTATCAAGATTCTTCCCCTCCCACCAAGAATTTGAAAGCTAGGTTTCCAACAACCTTTCACTACAATTTTAGGTGTCACACTCACCCCATACTTGTTTAAGGAAAATTATACCATATTTATTTCATTGTTAAATTTCATGATAAAGTTAAATACCTTCTCTAAATGTCAATTTTCTTTAGAAATTGACCTAAAATTACCTTTTCCCTTGTTACGTTTTTCTCCATTGTTGAAACTGTGGCTCTCATATAAGTATAACTAAAATTACTTGTTTTCCATATCATTTGATTAGATTATTTGGGCCTAATTTATGAGTTTTAAAATCAATTTGCTCCAAAAATAAAAAACACGTATGAATGTGTTCCAATTATTTCTCAACATTCACTATCAAAACTTGGTATTATTAGTTGATCCATCAATAAAAATGTGTAATGCACACATCCTTCGATTTAGTTTGTGGTCCATGCATTCTTCTTTGCAGATAATCCTATAGTGAATAAAAATTAGTATCGAAAACTACTTCTGTGGTAAACCTCCTTTCTCTTAAAGTTTATTGCAATTAATATTCTTCAATTGATATCTCCTCCTCTAAAAAGTAGTGATCTCTTACCAAGAAAAAAATAATCATCCGATAGTAGAGGATGGAAATTATAAATATAGTTCTCTCTAATGTAACAAAAAATAACTAGCCACTATTCTTGTGTTAGCAGAATAATCACTCTTGTGGACAAGAGAGATCTCCCTAGCCCTAGTAACTAAGTATAAAAAAATAGAAACGATATACATTGGCATTCTCAAAGAAATACTTGAATAATTAGAAGATGCACTTCACCCATAGATTAATGAAATCGTCTTCGAATTCCTTGTTTACTTGAAATATTGCTCCACTTTCAATCCACTGAAAACTAGAATACGCAATGACAAAAACATGCACAAGATCAAAGCACCTAATACATCGATACGTTCAAGCTATTCTTTTAAACAAAATATCAAGGAGATGCGATACATACATGTAAACATTCAAAATATCATGTGAGAAAAATAGTGTACTTGTATTAATAGTGAGAAGAAAGAGTTTACAACCCAATAATCAACTTGATTTTACCTTAAACCTCCATGCAATAATCTCCAATCCTCCTTCTTGATGACAAGCCTTCACTTTGACAACATAAGAACATAATTAATAACCTCAAAAGCCTAGCCCTTTCTCCTTTGCTATGATATGTATAAATAGGAGAAGGGAGGAGGTTGTAGATCCATTCTCATGGGATGAGATCTAGATAAAGGGATGGGATCCATAAAGTTAGGGATGAGGTACAAGTAGGTAGGGGAGTCGAGCCCGTGCATTTGGATAATATTCTCTAACAAGGCTTCTAGATTTTACTTTTTCTCTTTTACCCATGTAAAATATGTAAATTTTTATAATACAACAAAGTGAATTGATCATCTCAATTTTTATGTAATACTAACATATGTGACATCACACTTTTATAATGTGCGAGTATGAGTATTTTAAAATTAAGGTTTTTTAAAATGTAATCCCAAATTATTCTATTTATCATTATGGATTGTCTTCCATCTTTGTAGGGGATTGCTGAAAAGGGTTCAACTTGGATGGCAAGAGATACGTAATTATGGTAATTTTCCTAAGTGCGACAAAATGAAATGTAACAACCTGTAATGAGTTTGATTTTATTTTGCTTCATTTAGGGTCATGTCTCTTTTGCAACTAATGGATTTGATCTTATATATGGAGGATTTTTATACATTAATTGGCATGTTACCTCATTGCGAGACATACAATGTTTGAATATTTTTAATAACAACATCATCAATTGGGTCTATGAGATAGAGGAACTCAATATCCTTTGAAAAAGTTATTTTCTAGAAATGGTGCCCTTATGGAAATTTTAATGATACTTGAAGCTATATAATAAATTCATTTTGTTTTTTAATCATGTTTTCAGTATATAATCGTATCCTCATCATGTGTGTGAATGAGAAGACCAATAAAAAAGGAGAAATTCACTTATGATTATTTGAGTCTCTGATGCAACCCAATTTGATATACTTTCTAAGTTCCCCTATAATGTTTTGCAATCATCTTTATTTTCATTTTTCATGGTACCATAAATCATATCAAATGTTTGTGTACAATATGATTCTTCATTATAGGAACAGTAGATTTTTTAAAGGATCTCCTCGGAAAGAATTTAAGAGGAAGATCATTTGGATCCACAATGCCTTTAAAAAAGTTGAATACACTTAATCAAATTAAAGGTAAATATGCTACGGTAATCAAAGTACAATTGGTCCATTTGGATTTTTAGTCTTAACGAAAAGGATTTGAGAGTGTTGAATTGGCGAGATGAGTTTCGAAAAGAGGCTTCTTATATGAGTTTCGATGGAATTTATAAAGGAAACTTGGGATAGGGTAGACGAGAACCATTTGATCCTAACTCTTGGCATAAATTTTCATATTCTGAATTCTTTGGAGTGACTATTAAAATCACCATTAAGGTCGGCCCTTTAGATTCCTTAAATCATCGAGAAAAAATCTATTGGTATGATGCCTGGACGAGTGATTGTGGGAAAACTTGGAGTAGTTTATCCTTCAAAACAACTAAAGCAGTATACTTTTTCTCATTTGCCACTTTAGGGATTTTTAATCCATATAAGGATTGAACATAATATGTCTACACTAGGTTGAGCTACAAAAAGTGATATATTTATATAAGGCGAAGAAAATGAAACATCGATAGACTTAGAGATACTTCCCAATGCTTTAAAAATGTTAGAAATATTCATTCCAAGAGAATATAGTGTTCACTTTTCTAATGAGGTTGAATGCTCCTCTCGGCTAGAATCACTATAATATGTTTGAATGGGATGATAACAAGAACCATTCACTAATACATTAAATCTAGAAGAATATGAACGTGATGGATCACCCTATGGAGCTATATGAATATTTATATTTAATTGAGGAAATGTATATTCCTAAATTTTACCATTTATTATATGACTCATCTTCAATAGAATTGTTGCAAATCCTAGGCCCAAGAAAAAAATGGAGTAATGTACAATGATGTGAATACATAGAGGAGTAGGGAAAGGAAGTATTTGAGTGCCCCGAAGGAAAATCCAAAGTTGATCAGATTACCTAAAGGAATCAATGGAAACAAGTTAGAGCAGGAAATGAAGCGAAACACATATGAAGACATTTGAGTAGTATTGATGACATATTTATTATCTTCAACATGTGCTAATAAAAAAAATCTATTGGCAATCCTTTATGCATCACACGTCTTGGTTTTGCAGCTATGCTTCCATGTTGAATGGAAGTAGTATTAATGTAGATAATTATTAACTATAGTTTGAATATTTGTAATATCTGTATAAATACTAATTGGTAGCATACATTCATGTTAAAAGAAACACTTGTTTCGGTCATGAAAGAAAACAATTAATCTAGTGATGAAATAAAGTAAATGAATTGAAGGTTTATTGATAGTAAAAACAATAGAAATGACATGCCCACATCACTACATATATCCTCTACATCTTCCATTAGTTATTCTCATTAGGCTCCTCTCCAACATACAAGATAAGTCTTGTGAGAGGTAGAAATTTGGATGTGAAATAGTGGTTGTAGTTCCTCCTAGGATTGGGGAAAAATATTATCCTCTTAAAACATGACAAAGCTTTATTAGCTCCACCAAATCCTCCTAGAACTTCTATATCCATTGTTGTGGCGAAATTTGGCAAACAATTTATCATTATAAAGATTGAGCTACAAATTATTCACCTTTCTAGTTCTTGCGTTGTTGACAATGCACACTACACTACGACTTGTAGTGTGCGAATGCATAGTGGCAAGCCATGAATCGAATGGAGCGAGAAAGAAACCCTAACAACCTACCAAGTTTAGGGCTAAATTTATGTAATGAGAATATCTTGTAACCATATGACTATGGCCACCAAATAATTTATTTACCCTCATGGGATTGTTTACCATCCTATAGATTTGTCAACATGCCATAGGTTTTGGGAACAATTGAGAATGTAAAATGATATGGTTTCATACCTTCAAATTGAATTTGGTGAAATATTTTTAGAGCATCATTACCACATCCATTTTACAAATATCCTAAAATTGTTTCAATTCGGGTGACCATATTTCATGAGAGAATTTTATCAAATACTTGGTGAATATATTTAAATTGGACTTTCATGTCGTACATTTTGGTTTGTTTGTAAATATTTAACAACGCCTTTTTCATGAAATTATTTATGTTGCTCTTATTAGGGCTCAACAAATCTTTCCTTATGCTACTTTTGGTTTACCTTGCCTCTACTAAATCCTTTAGAGGTATTTGACACTCAATGCTAAGCCCATGTAACTCTTCCTTTGAATTTTCTTCAATGCAAGACTTAAATTATAGTTCCTTCTTGATTCACTTATTGGTTTCATTAGGTTGGTTGAAATCTTGTTCGAGTACTTCACTTGAAAATGTCTTGGCTACTAGTTTCTTCTTAGATTTTCAATAGTTTCTTATTATTTGACACAAGCTTCAACTTGCATGGTATTTTTAAATATGTCATTTAAGTACATTATTTTGAATAGATGACCATTAAAATGATGATAATGACAAAAATCTAGGAAAAAAGCCAAATGTTGCTAAAATCCTGTATAAGCTCCATGTATGAGATGTATGATAAAACAATTCTCAAGTTAGGTAAAATAAAATTAACTAGGAATTTGGTGTGGCATCCCTTAACTTAAAGACTTTTGTGGTATTCATGGATATATAAATTTAAATTTGAATCTAAAATGCTACATTATAAAGGCTAAAAGATATTCAATTATCGGTAATGTTACGATAATGGTTGATGTATAGTTACTTTTGTAAAGTTATCTTTATGTTTTGTTTTAAGAATAATTATAAATTGGAAATTAGTGGCTAAGTACAAGTGGATGAAAGAGAAAAAGTGATGCGAATATGGGAAATTTGTTTATTTCTATGCAAGCTCCCTCATCGGTATTAAAAATGTGTTAGATCGTCTCATCATAACCATTTGTGAAGGGGGTTTATGTGTGTAGTTTCATAACCATAACCATGTGTTTTTTATGATCAAATTATGAGTTAATTAGTATTTGAAAACCCATATACATAAAATTAAATTCGAGCATAACTCACAACAATCACATAACCTGATGGATGATAATGAGTTCACCTCCTGGGCTACATCTCCATGGACTTGCTTTAACTAGCTAGGCCCTCTTTGGATTAAGAGTAAAATGTACGATTACAAGCACCAATATTGCTCCAATGATTTTTATGAATGTTCCATTAGCTTCAAAACACTCAAATACCCCAAAAATGACTATTCAACCTCTGAATTTGGTTACCAACTCCTCTAGGCTTGACCTCTAATCCCGATTGGCCATGAGCTTGTTTAATCTCCAAAGTGAAAAAAAAGCTTCATATGTGCTCCAATTCCTGCGAAACCCATGCCACTATGTTTAGAGCATCAAATACATAAAAAATTTACTATTCATTCACTCCATTTTGGCCTTCGGTTGATTTGGGCATGACCTTCCCTCCTGGTGGCCCTAGACTTAAAAATTATTCAAGTGACAAAAAAACACATGTAGATGAGCTCCTCTACCTCTAAAAGCTATTCCCATGGACTCATAGCATTCCAATTAGCCAAAAATGACTCTTTCGAGCTCAATTTGGTCGAAAATTGACTCGGTTATGGCGAAAAACAATGGTTCCCCTAATTTTTTCCTCCAAATTTGAAAGGACTTTGGCTAACTGCGAAAAATTTGGCAATCCTCTTGAAAATGGCGTTCCACCAAAATCTACGCCAACCTAGCTGGTGGTTAATTAAGAGATAAGTATCATATTAGTGGTAATTAAGTATGCGTTAAACACGCTTAGTGGGAGTGCTATCTCTTGGTTGCATGGTTCGGTCACGTGGAGGAGCAACGGCCGCCAGGGGCTAGCCCCTCTTTGCTCCCACCATGGATCTACATCAACATTAAAATATATATTTTCCACATACATTTCAACGTATAGGGCCCATGGCCTAATGGTAATGGAGCGTAGCCTTTGGGGGGGGAGGTCACGAGGTCGAACCTCGACCTCGCCCCATATAAGCTCTTTGAAACAAAATTTAAAAAGCCTTTGGAATACGCCATTCGAACCTACAATATTTAATATATATATCCTAATCTGAACTTTGATATAACACTCCACCTTTAATATATTGCCAACATAAAACATTCCTCCACCATATAATAATATATGCACCATAAAATCCATTTCGATCACATAAAATGCGACTTTGGAATTGAATTTGATATGTGGAATAAACCATATAATATATTAAATATATATTTATATATAATATATATTAATCCACCTTAATATATTAAAAATAATTTGAACACATGAAAATTTATGAACCCACATTCAACTTTAGAGGACATTGGGCAATTTTTACCTTCACAAACCAAGTAGTGAATCAATTGTGACAATTGTCACAATCCCATTGGAATAAAAAAATGAAGAATATTCTCCGCATCTTGTTGCCTTTGCCATGTCACCAGTTATTTTTGTTTTGCAATATTTTTTCAAAAATTTTCATGTTACGAGCAGCGGTCAACCAGACGATAACTTCCTCATCGAACTCGATTTTCAACAAAACAAGTTGCTGTTTGATTCCTTGCGACGGGTTGATCCTTGTCATTTTGCTTTGGTCCAATTATGAGAACTTTGAGTTTGAGCTAATTTTTGCCCACGATCCCGATTTTGATAAAAAATGCACTTGGTCTATTTTAAATTACTATTATCCATCATAAGTTCTAGGCATATGTCTGGGTGATTAGATTTATTATGGACGATTTATTATTTCTAAAAAGATAGGGGATGAATTGAAAAGTGGGAAACAAAGGCTCATAAAGGAGCAACTAACTACCTGTACCTATTAGTGAGGTGGAGGCGGAGTTAATAACCACCAAAAGAAGTGGTAGATTGTTATGAAACCAACTCCAAAAATAGAAGAAAGAATCAACGCCTTATAAATCCAACCACTTCGAGGGGGAAACCTCGATACATTACATAAATGAACAATTCTTGGATGCTACAAATGACGAAAACCTCCTTCCATATATAGGAGTCCATAGGGCCACAATATAATCCTAGGCGACATAATAATAATAATGTAAGGGCACAATAATAACAATATTGGGGTTCTGAAAGGTACAACAATAAAAATAATGGGGCTACACTAATAACAATAAGGGACTAAACTATTAATATAGAGAACTAACATGCCCCTCTCCTTCAAAAAAGTGTTGTCCTCAACGCTTGAGTAGCTCTGGGTCCTTGTATAAAATTCTCATCCTCATGTAGAATCTTCGGTGGGTAATTTCTTCCACTTGATGAGATACTGCGAAGTGATCGATTTCATAGTTGTCGCATTCTTGTTTCGTGACCATGGTTCCCTCTTTTTCCTTCCCTCATCAAGTTACGGGAAATATTGTTTGAACTAGAAGATTTTCACCTATAACCTTCTTTAAGCATGAAACATGGAAAACTGGATGCACTTGCGAAGAAGCGGGGAAGCTCCGATTTGTATTCCATAGTACCAATCTTTGCAACACATTGTAGGACCATAGTACTTTAGTGATAATTTAGTATTATCTTCTTAGCTTACTTGAGGGACATTTTTTTGTATGGTTGTAGACGTAAAAATACCCGGTCTCCTACATCAAAACTTACGTAGCTACGATGTTGATGCACTTTTTTATTGTTTCATTTGATTTTGTACCCAAATATAGGTTATCCTTTAAGAGTTGGATAACTTCTTGTTGATACTCGATGTGATCTTCCTTTGCTTAAACCTTAGAATTTCTCTTAAATATGATGTGATGGACGATGGATGAAAGTGCCATAAATGGGGTGTTGCTGCGGTATGGAAGGAAGTGTTATACCACCGATCGACGAGTAACCACTTGACCCATTTTCTTTGTTTATCGGATACAAAACAATGAAGATATCCTTCCAAACATTTATTTACTATCTCGGCTTTAACGATCGGGATTAAGGATGATAAGATGAGGTATGAGCTAGTTGAGTACCCAAACAAGAAAAGTAACTACCATCCAAAAAAATTTCCGGTAAGAAAATGGGATCTCTGTCACTCACAATAATCTGCTGTTTCCAGTGTAGCTTTTGAATTGTGTCCATAAATGTAGTAGCAACTGTACTTTCTTTAAAATGGATGAGATAATGCACAAAAGTGTGCATACTTGGTAAGTCTATCGACTAACACCATGATGACACTCTTTCCTTCGGACTTAGTGTAAACTCTATGATAAAATCAATTGAAATATCCTCCCGAACGTTGACTTGGAATGGATAAAGGTTGTAGAAAGACCCGAGTGTCTTAATTGTCTCAAATTTATTTTCTCTTTGGAAAACCAAACATTCCACTACAAACTTTTCGAATATTAGTATTTAAGGCCATCCCCAAAAAAATTCTTTCTTCACCTTGTGGTAAGTTTTTAAAAATCTTGAGTGACCCTCCTAAAGGAGAAGTGTGCAATTCCAAAAAGAATCTTTTGTTTTAGTTTAGGGAAATCTCTACAAAGATATAAGCTGATCTTTGTACCATAAGGAATCATTTTTTCCAACTAAATGTATCGGATGTACTAGGATCTGTCGTTGCAAAATTTTGAATGAGTGTCCACACTTCTTTCGTACTCCTTCCATTCGTACCTTTGCTCCGATTTATCCAATGCGGTTGGATAATAGAAATGGCACAAAGCAATGCTTCCATATCTTCATTATTTCTTGAGAGTGCATACTGCTGACAAAATTTAGCTTCCCCTTTTTTGTAGATTATTTCAAAGTCATAACCCAACATCTTTGTGACCCATTTTTGTTTCTCTTATGAATATAGTCTTTGTTCTAAAAGTGCTTTAAGACTATCATGATCAGTTTTTTACCTTGAAGTGTCTTCCCATTAGGTAAGGTCTGCCATTTCTTTAGTGCATGTATTATTGCTAACATTTCCTTCTCATAAATAACTTTACGTAAATCACTTTCCTTTGATTGGACGAATTTCAAAAGAAATGGGTCTTCCTTCTTGCATTAAAACAAGACACGATTCCATTTCACGAGGCATCACATTCCAAAATAAAGGGTTTTTCGTGAAATACTGGCATAGCTAAGACGTATGATACGCACATTTTCTCTTTAAGATGTTCGTAAAGGCCTTAGTTGCTTCAGGGATTCCATGAAAATGACATCTTTCTTCAATAATGTTGTTAGAGTGCTTGCTATTCTCCCATAATTCTGACAAACTTGCGATAATACCTCGTTAGCGAGAAATCCTCGTAGGCTTTGCTTTATGGTTGTGGGGTACCTTCCATTCCTTAATGGCTTTAATTTTGTTAGGGTCTATCTTAACACCCTTGTGAGATACAATATGACCCATATATTCTACATCTTGTACTCCAAATAAACATTTAGTATGCTTTTTGCATATAATTGTTTCTCCATGCAATAGTTTAAGCACCACATCAACATGTTGAACATGATCCTTCCAAGACCTGTTGTAGATTAGTATATCATCACAAAAATACTAGCAATAAATTTTTCTAAGGAAGAGGTTTGAAAATGGAATTCATCAACCCTTGAAATGTAGAAGGTGCATTGGTAAGGCCAAAAGGCATGACCAAAAAATTCATAATGACCCTCATCGAGTTCGAAATGATGTTTTCGAAATATCTTCGATCTTCATTCTAATTTTGATGATATCACGAACGAAGATCAACTTGGTAAAATAAATTGCTCCATGTAATTCATCCAATAATTCATCAATCACACAGGAATGGGAAAATTTAACTTTAATAGTGAGCTTATTGAACTCCCTATAATCCGAACACATGTACCATGATCTATCCTTCTTGTGCACCAATACTACAGAGTAGGAGAAAGAACTTTGACTTGGATTTGAATTATACTCGACCTCTAACATTTACTGCCAAACTTCATACATTCAATTTCAATCTCCTTTTTGGCAAATAAGGATAGTCTATAAGGCTGATGTTTGGAGGAATGTCACTGAATCAAATGAATAACATGAACATGATCATGAATAGGTGGGAGTCCTTTGGGAGTTTCATAGCACACTTGGAATGATTGTCCGAGACTTTTTGGAGTCTACTGAGAAATAGATAATTTTGATGTTGGAACTTCTAGTGAGAATAATTGTGCAATTACGCCTCATTGTTCTTTCTTCAGAAGCTTTTTGCATGACATTAGAGCTTATTATCTTTCCCATGCTTCTACTGCGATATCCTATAATTACGACTTTCCTTTGCCTTTTGAAAAAAATTTCTAGAAAATTTCTTGAAAATTAAAAGCTACCATCCCCAAAAGATTGTAACCATTGTACTCCTAGTACAACATCAACGACCTCCCATTGGGATGGGAAAAGAATTTGACTATTCGGTACATATTCTCCCCATGGTTAGCTTCGATATTATGTCATTTTCCAGAGAAATTTATAGTTCCTCCATTTGTAAACCATCATTTGACATTTACGGTGCTGGATATAGGAAACAATTCAATTCCTTGGCAACCTTACAATGAATAAAATTATGGGGTACTACTTTAATCAATCAACACTATTACATTTTTCTTCTTGATATGTCCTTCTATCTTGAGAGTTTGAGGAGTGGTGATTCCCGCCAATACGTTACATGATATGGTCGAGTCATTTCTTCCTCTTCTAGGGTTGGTTCCCTGGTCGTATATCCTCTTCTTTTGAAGATTCATGTTCATTTTCTTCTTCTCTTCACAATCTATGCAAAATAATTTATTCTTAGCACACTTATGAACTTTAGTGTATCCTATCACAATTGCCTAGCAAAGCCCATTTTGCTCTTTTTCTTCCAATTTTTTGTTTGCAGTCAACCTTGTAGGTTGTTGGAAGTCTAGAGCAGTGGCAACACTTCCCATCATTTATAGATGTGAGTGGTAGGCTTCCTTGTCACGTAATTTTACATTCAATTTCTTGCCACTTGCAGATACTTTTACACGAATCGAGATTCTCCAACAGAAAATTTCATGTTGGATTTTATCCTTTAAAGTCCCTATGAAGACATCAAAGTTCATGTTGGATTTTATCCTTTAAAGTCCCTATGAAGACATCAATCATGTGTTGCTCTCGGGAATATCGGTCGACCCTTATATTCAATTTTTGGAAGTCCTCAATGTGCTTAACCACCCACATTGAAACCTCTTTTTGTTTGAGATTTATCAATTGGCTAAATGAGGTGTTTCTTTTTGTATCCTCATAGTGTGCTATCATTTCCCTCCTTAAAAATTAACCAAGTGACAATTTTTTTATGGGAAAAAAGCCATCGATACCATACAAATGTATTTTTGTTCTAAATGTAAAGTTGCAATGTGTACCTTTTGTGTGTTTTTCACATTATTGAGATCAAAATATTGCTCCGTCCGTAGTATCCATGTTACTGAGATCCTTGCAATAAAAATTCCTCATATCCATGTCGGGAATATGGTGGTTCTTCCATACCAACATTAGAGTTTATGTAAATCACGATTAACATTTATTTTGTTCTCATCGGTGAGTTTCCTCTACTATATTTTTCGACCATTAGGGAAACATTTCTTGTATCAACTTTTTGTCAAACCTTCCATGTGTGCATTTTAGATCATTCTTCATGTCTTTCCATTTTTTCTCATCGATCTGTGCTTTCATGTAATCCATCTTAGCTTCCATGCCGGCTTCCATGCCATCCATATTATCTTCTCCAAACCATTCATCTTAGCTTCCACGCCTTTCTTCAAAACTTCCATTTCATCTTTTTTGTTGCTCTTTGCGAGAGCGAAATTTGGTGCACTTGCTCTTGTGACGTTTTGATATCTCATGTCGCAATTCTTCGTCTTCATGAGGTCATAGTAGAGCCTTGTAAAGGCTTAATGGGCGTTGAATTCTTTTTAGGGGGCATTTTATAGAACCCGAATACTGATAGCTATTCTACAATATGCACTTGGAATCAATTCAGAACTTATTTTTCACATACAGACTTATGCAATTTGAAAAAAAATACACACCTTTTTCATTTATTTTGAGGGAGCTCGATATCAAAACTAAATTATCTCCGTGATTTTCGGATCTTCGATATCCGAAATTTGGCCCTTGATAGTCAGCCCTATGAAGCTTCTTTAAATTACCATAGGTCTCACTCCGATTTGGATTCTTCAAGTTAGTTTATGCCCAATCTCCCACAATGACCCTAATTATGGATAGGTTCAGGTAGAAAGACCTTGTACGGCTTAGTGCCATGTGTCAATGTTTCCTCCTTCGGATCTAAAATTGATACAAAGGAAACTATACAGCAGTACTTGCGGCCACGTATTACGTAATTCCAATACAATTCTCATAGAGAGAGTTATGATAGATTTCCCACGCTCACCTCTTTGAGATGAAAATTCGAGCCCTGAAAAAGACCCTAACTTCCATAGACCCTATCTGCGAAAATATTGCGAATCAAGCTTCTGAAATGTGCACGATGTACCTAGTGATTTGCGGCCTTCGCTCTGTAAAAATTTCGGCTTCCAAACCCTTTGTAGACCAAAAAATAAATTATAGTAGAAAATGGCATGATGACATCGTTTATGTTAAATTTAGGAGCCCGCAAAAATCCCTAACATTGCCACGTATCATATCTCTGAAAATATTGTGAACCAAGATCTAAATTTTTGTTTCGACGACTGTCCTCGGGATTTCGAAGCTTCACTATGTAAAAATTTTCAGCTTATAAACCTTCGTAGAAAAAAAGATTATAGCAAAAATCCCATGATGACATGTTTGGAGCGAGCGAAACCTCAGAATCAAAGCTCTGATACCAAATGTTGTGAAACCGGCCTCAAAAATAAAAGAAAAGAGAGATCAATGCCTTAGAAATTAGCCACTTCGAGGGAAACACGCAATACATTACATAAATGAACAATTATTGGATGCTACAAATGACCAAAACCTCCTTCTATATATAGGAGTTCCCAGGGCCACAAATATAATCCTAAGTGACCCAACAATAATAATGTAAGGGCACAATAATATGATATTGGGGTTACAAGGGTACAACAATAAAAATAAAGGGGGCTACACTATGTAATGAGGACTAAGAAGCTAGTAACTGTAGGGTTAACAGATAGATTTTTATTTGGAAAGAATCTCCTATTTTTGTCACCAGAAATTATAAAATGAAAGAAATCACGAATTTGAAGAGAAATAGGGAGATGGAATAGATTAGGATAATTACGGGCCTATATTGCTCAAGGGGATAAACATAGTTTTTGTGTCAAGATTAGGAGGAACCCCGATTTATTGATTTTTGAGTAGCTTGGGAGGTACTCCAAGCCCTAGGGTTCGGGGTTTTGAGGAAAAGGACCTGATAATCGCCTTGGGCTTGGAACTTGAAAGCATGGGGTTTTCACCCATATCGATTTAGGAAAAAACCATGAATAATTTTAGTATGAGAAAAATTTGAGGTGATAGATTTTTTTATTATTGCGATTCCAATTCTTCAAAGATCACTCAAATTGGAGCTCTAGAAATTAAGTTATGAATTTTGAGTAAAAGTGTGGGTTTGCACAAGAAGTGTGAGGTCGGCTTAATGTTATTTAGCCTTGTAGAAAATTATACAAGCCCCAAGTATGACGTTTTGGAGGAGCCCTCTTATGTGTATAAGTAAGAGGTGAGGAGGAGGAATTTGAGCATCCATTTTTGTGCAGAGCTTCAAGACAAGACAAAGGAAACGGGTGGAGGAGATTATTTACTATTTTGGGCTGCGGCAAAGGAAACATGCCAACGAGAGGTTTGATGGGCCATTTAGAGGCCAATTTTGGGGCCCGAAGGGTTGGAAGGTAGGTTGAGTACCTTGCTAGAGGTCTAAGGAAAGGAGGATATCTTTGAGGGATCATTGAGGGTGGAATAATCCTAAATAAGGGCTATCACGAACATTCTGAGTCCTATAGGCTACTGTTGTAATAGAAGGAGGGCCAAGTCCTTGTTAAGGGGTAGAAGTTACCCATAATTACATAGAAGGGGGAAAACCTTCCATTTGAGGATAGCCACACCAATTAAGGGAAAAATGCAGGCATATTTTTGGGGTACATTGGGAATTTGTGTTTCTGCCTAATCAGGCCCATATTTGTAGCATTTGGATAAGACCTCATACAATGAGCTAAGGTATGTTTTTAAGACATTATTGTAGGTGTTGGATCTATGTTTTGGATCGGCGTTGGAATGGTTTTGTTTGCGGCCATGGGAGCCAAGTTGAAGGTTTGTTGGTGATCGGGAGCCTTCATAGAAGAAAATATTGTAGTGATTGGATTGGGTGCCAGTGCGGTGGAGGGGGGAAGTGTGTAAAGTGAAGAAGAAGAGGCTGAAGGTTGGGTGAAGATTCGTCTTTGAAAGGGAAGTAATTTGATGGATAAAAGTGAATACTAGCACGATAGATTGGAGCTCGAGAATTGACTAGCCTAGAAAGAAAATTGGATCAACCCATGTACATGTACTTCGAAGTGACTTGCAACAATGTTAGGTAGCGATCCTCTGGAGTCTATTTTTTTCCTCTAAAGGAATAAGGGGAAGCTAGTTAGTAATACGAAAGTGAAGGATCGACGGGACAATATACGACATCGAGTCGATTAGCATGTTTTTTCATTGTATCTTGTATACCATAAATTGTTGTTTTATTCATAATTGGTTTAATATAATGAATATTGGGTTGTACATTATTCTACAATTTTGTTAAAAATTATGTCACTACTTGTGCATATGTGATTCTTGCTTTATGTTTTCGGTCGTGCAAAGTAGTTACAGTTGAGATTATTGGTTTGATAGTGTCGATGATTTTTAAGACTCTAACACAGATCAATATTGTGGAAATTCAACATGGTATCATAGCATCTATGAACTACTTTGGAAGTCGATTGAATCGAGTTATGTAGAACGTGAGAGGTAGTTTGTCACATTGTAGGTGACAATGTTGAAGTTGGAGAAAGGTCTTTGGTATGAGGAAATGTTGGAGGGCTTGTCCGACTATATAGTCCTTGGAAAAAAGGATTAGGTTGGTCTTGTAGGTCAACGAGATGCGATGTTTGGTAAGAAAGCCATCGAAGCCAAATGACCATAAGGAAAATTTGGAAATATAGGAATATTTGGTTACGAAGGAGAGATTGATCATCTAGATGGTGTGAAGGATACCTAATACCTCATTTTTTGGGAAGAACATTGCACATGAGATGTGGATGACTCTTCATAATTTGCTCGAGAATAATAACGAGCAGAGATATTGGTATTGGAGGATAAGTTGAAGTCCACTAAGATGATAAAGTGTGAAGGAGTGACTTCATATATGAAGAGATTGCCTCGGGTCGGAGATGAGATTGTTGTTTTTCGGTGTGACCATTTCGGATGGAGATATGGTGAGGATTGCCTTGAGAGGCTTCAGCGAGGAATGGAAGCCCTTCATCGAAAGGGATAGTTGCTAGAGAAACTTCCAGGAGGCTGGAGTATTATGTTGGATGACTTCATTCGGGAAGATTTGCGAGACAAAGATCTTCATCCAATGAAGAGGGCATATGAGGATGTGGAATTTGTAGCACGAATGAAGGGTAAGGAGAAGAAGGACTTGAGTAAAGTCAATTGTTCCAAATGTGGTGAGATGGGTCATTTTCGTTGATATGTCCAATTAAGATTAAGGGAGATGATGAGAAGAAGAGAGCAGGTCACCAATGTTGCCACTTTAGTTGAGATAGAAGAAGATCTCACCGGGAGATTGGAGGAGGAGGAATTTTCAATGATATCTCATTTCTCATAGGGGTAATATTAATATGGATGGATGGTATGTGGATAGTGGTGCAATGAAGCACATGATAGGGTAACGAAGTTTTAAGACTCTAACCTAGATCAAATCTATTGGAAATTCAACATGGAATCGGAATACGTTAGACCTTCTTCGTTGGAACCTATAAACGCCCCTACGAAACATGTACTTGCACACTCCATAACGATTCTTCTTCTTTCCATTATCCTCGAGCTTTTCCGTCAACTTTGTAGAGACCATGTTCTCTAACTCAGAGTAAAATCCCATTGGAGCTGAATCCTCTAGGTCGATCCTTGTCTTGCTTCCCATCCTAGAACAAGCCCAGAAACCCCTTCTTCTCAATCATCGAGATATATATCATGCTAGATATGAGTCATGGTACAAATAATATATTTAGATCTGTCACTCATCGTGTATCCATATTTAATGGCACAACACACCGATCCTCGGATCTCCAAATAACTCGCCCAACACCATGTGCAACTTGAGTCCCATTCAACTAGAGTCTAAAAGGGAGTCAAATTATTGCAAGAGCTTGAATATTAACGGGGAGACTTTGTAGCCCAAGAAAAGCATGTGTTCGGTGGGAGAAAGGAGTGCTTCCTATAATAAGAAGAAATCATGGAGGGAATGGAAAGTGATACATGAGGAGAAGAAGAAAAGAAGGGGTGCATCTAGTGATAATGACACTTACGAGAGGTGTATTTCATGCTTCGAGGATTATTACGGTGGTGAGCGCCAAGATTTGGGAAAACGTTACGAGTAGTGATGATGATGAGTTAATTCCTAGTCTTGGAAGTACCTCCCTCGCTAAGAGGAGGTGTTGATTTTTAGTACAAGAGCGCAAGAAGGGTTGCCACGAAGGGAATATTCTAAGGTCATTTATCATGCTTGTAATATAAGGAGGGCCAAGTACTTGTTAAGGGCTAGAAGCTATCCAAAATTATAGATAAGAGGGACAACCTTCCATTGGAGGACAACTGGCACCAGTGGGGAGAATGTTTGGGCATATTTTGGGGTTGTTATGGGAGGC
This sequence comes from Pinus albicaulis, assembly GCA_034641835.2. Classification (NCBI taxonomy): domain Eukaryota; kingdom Viridiplantae; phylum Streptophyta; class Pinopsida; order Pinales; family Pinaceae; genus Pinus; species Pinus albicaulis. The sequence continues at coordinate 75,100 of JAXQQM020073883.1, read as the reverse complement.
ATGTTTTGTGCCCCTAGTAAGCCCAAACTTATAGCATTTGGAGAAGACCACATAAAGTTAGCTAATGGAAAGGGAATTTTGAGCATACGGTATGTATATATGGCAACCATATTTTTTAATATTTAAGTCCTTATATGATTAATTAATGTGTAGGGTTATGTTTCCAAACTTGTAGAAGGAGCGTTGTATTAGTTGCGTAAGGTATATTGTAAGCTTTAGCATAAGTTTATTACATTTTAGTATAACCCTATTCCCTTGCCATAGGCACAATTATAAGGTCATGTATGCCGCCAGCTTGTAATATAAGGAGGCCGAAGTCCTTGTTAAGGGCTAGAAGGCTTGCCCAAAATTAAAGATAAGAGGGACAACCTTCCATTGGAGGAAAACCACACCAATTAAGGGAAAATGCAGGCATATTTTGGGGTTGTTAGGGGAGGAGGCTTGTGTTTTGTGCCCTTTTAGAGGGCCCAAATATATAGTATTTGGAGAAGACCACATACGATTAGCTAATATATGTTTTGAAGACATTCTTGTAGGTGTTGGATTCATGTTTTGGATCAGCATTTTATTAGTTTGTTTGCACCCTCCCAGGAGCCAAGTTGAAGGATTTATTTGGTGATTGAGAGCCTTCATAGGAGCATATCTTGTAGTGATTTAATTGGGTGCTAATGGTATGGTGGAGGGAATTTTTTTGGATACCCAAAAGTAGAACTAGACAAGCTATCTTTAAGTGAAGAAGAAGAGCTAAAAGGTTGGGTGAAGGCTGGTGCCAAAAGTGCGGCACTTTGATGGATAAAAGTGGCTTGATAACATGGCTGATTGGAGCTCAAGAATTGGCCAAACTAGAGATAATATTGGATCAGCCTGTACATGAAATAGAAGTGACTTATAGCGAGTGTTAGGTGGAAGCCCTCCTGAGTCTCAATGTGTTGTCCTTTTTTAAGGACTAAGGGGTAGCTAGTGAGCGGTACGAAATTGAAGGACCGACATGACAAGATATGACATTGAGTCGATCAACATGTTTTTCATTGTATCTTGTATACCATATCTTGTTGTATTATTCAAAATTGGTTTAATATAATGAATATTAGGTTGTACATTATTGTAAAATTTTGATAAAAATTGTGTATACTTGTGCGAGATGTCATTTATTGCTTTATATTTTACGTTTGTTGTGCAAAGTAATTGGTTGATATTCTTGGTTTGGTAGCGTACGTGATTTTAGAATCCAACCTAGATCTAAGATCTTGGAAATTCAACGAGTATTTAGCCATTGATTGAGAAAGAAACATGTTTCAAGTCCATGTTCTAACATTACCCTTTTATTTTCTTGTTAAAAGATAAGAATTTATGAATTATGTACTTTTGGGAGCAAATTATTATTATTTAGAAGAAACTTTGAAATTTGCATGGTGGAATGTTATATTCAATGATCATGCATTTCTTGGTTAACAATAGAAGATATCATATATGTCTTGTTTTAACTGCAATTTTATTTTATGTTTATGGTTTAATATACATTTTACAAATTTTGAATCGGTGAGTGAAAAATGAAGTTTAACTCTAACCTTATTGTGGGATTGTATAGTAAATATAAACAATATTCTATAAATTAGAAAAATAATAGTAGTATCAATATTACATAAAAATATGTCATAGATATTATGTTCAAAATTTGATATATTTTTTCTATTGGAAAAGAGCGTAGGTCTTAGAATATAGAAAATGGTTTGGACAGAAAAGATATCCGGAAATATAATTTTTTGAGTACATACATTTATATATACAATAAAACAAAATATTTATAAGTATATAGACTCTAGGTAATATGGGATAACGGAACCCACAAATTTTACGAAAAATTTATTTTGATGCAAAAGAAGGAAATATCCACCTTTGGTGAACCCTTGGCACTATTGGCCCTTAAAGATTGGTCTGAGTTCCAATGAACATTAGAAATTTAATCAAATATTGAAAGTAAAAAAGTAAGGAGATCACACGTTAAATTCCTTTCATTTCATTAATTATAGTTACGAGATTAATAACTTCTCTATTAAAAAAGTTGTTCGTAATGTAAATAAAGTAAGTATTTTGTTAAGTCATGAATTACAAACAAATTCCAAACTTGATACATATGCAAACACAAACCCTAAAATAAATAAAACTATGGAAAAGGTTTTGTTGACGGTAAGAGTATCTACGAAGATTATATTAGCCTTATATATTTAACCGTTTTGTTGGAGAAAGAATTAAAAAAATATATATAGGTGCTAAAGACAACTCCAAAACCATGGACTTACGCCATATTAATTGTCGAGTATTGACAAAAATAATATATATAGTTAAGTTTCTCTTGAATAATGGTTATACCATATAAATCAAAATATTGTAAGCTACGAGTGTGATATGGACTTCATCTTGGTATACATATATAAATATATATTTATTGAGCAATATGACATGTTACATGTTCAAAGGACCATTGGAAACTTATATTGGTACAATAATTACAACATCTTAACAAGGTTGTAATAAATAAATAAATAAATGTTTCTATATTTTTAAAGTAGGAAAATTTTAAGGATGTAAGTTTTATCTTAAAGTTTAGAAAGCTTGGCGAATCTTACTAGTCCCTAATACTTAAAATTGTAAAATTTTTTGGTGATATTTTTGTAGAAATATTTAGATTTTCGATGATTTTATATTAAGTGATATAATATTTTAAGGGATTTTTAAGGTAAAATAATGTTTTACTATAAAATTTGGGCAAAATATTTTAGAACAAAAAGGATTTGTCGAATCGGAGCCACATCTACGCCCAAATCCTCCGGTGAAGAAGCCCAGGAATGGAATGCGAGTCAACGAATGCGATAAGAAATCTCTTCTACGGATATACGTAATTCGATTCCACCCACTTGACATTCTTCTAATGTGGTAGTAGGAGAGTGAGTCCGAGGTCTAAAAAATAGTGATTTTGGAAGAAATCTCTGCGAGTATAAGCCCTGGAGGATGAAATAGCATTGATATGAATGGAAGGAGGTGGAAGATCAAAGGTACCCATCAATGAGGTATACATTCGACCCCTAATTTCTCCACGGGTTGTTTGGCATCATTTATGAAGGGAACACTAATAGAGTCAGAAGATGCATTTGGATCTATCGGATAATAGTCCATCTCCCAGTCAACAATGACAATCCTCCCTTTATGGGAAAGCAAAAGATATGAAATAATTATGAAGAAATGGCATCCATCTCATAAATCAAATTCCACCCCGTCTGAGAGTTATATTTAAAATTTGCATCAAGTTATCTTGACTGTCTTGACAACTTTACCCCAACATAGATGGGAAAAGACAAAACAATGCCATATGGCCTATGAGAATGGCCATCAAATGTAGTGAGAAGAGTAGGTGAAGGAATGACTTGAGGAGATCTAATGGCTTTCCAACATGAGATAGACATGACACATATGGAAGTTCCCTCATCGACTACCATTTGAAAATATTGACTTTACGATACAGTTTGATCTAAAAAGCCATGTGATGAGGAAATCTCTTCTTAAGATTTGACATATCAAATGTGATCATAAGAGAGAGTTCTTTAGTTGATGTCCCCAATCGCAGTGAGAAACACACTCCTTTGTGCTGAGCATGACTAGAGTACCTCCAACGCAGACATAACAGAAGGACTCTGGGCCAGATCTTCTACAATGGAGTAGTTTTGGGCTGCCTTAGCATTAGGTTTTATTTTCGAACGTTTAGCAGACCCTTTCGACATGCGAGGTATAGGCTTGACTGCGGGCTTCTCAATATGGAGTGGATCGGAAGTATTAGGAGCACCCTCAACCTTAGAAGACTCAGAGTCACCATAATCACGTGATCTCATGGTGACATCAACATGAACACTCATGATATATACATTTGAAGAAATCTCCCCCTCCTGGTTGCCCCCTATGGGAGCTCCAGTATTTGCATTCGGGCCAATAAGCATTTATTTGCCCTTGGAAAAAAAGAGGTTAGTCATAGAAACACAGGGAACTAGAGGAACCTGCTTCTGAGCTAAAAAGCATTGAGCATCTTGAATCTTAGGGAAGATATGGGTGAGATGGTCGAGTGCATAACTTGCATGGAAAGCTGAACTTTCTTCTTTGCCTCTCTCTTACCCTCTCCAACATTATCGTTGGATTTATTTTGCATTACCCTTCCCATCCTTATCTTTATTCTTTTTATTTCATCCCCTTATTCTTCCCATTGGATTTTGATTTACTTTAGGGTTATAATATTGAAAAAAAATTAATTTTAAGGGTTGGGGAAGGAGTAATTTCTTGACGACGTAGCTTTGAATAGAGAGGACAAACTGCCCGGCCATGAGGACTGTACGGTTTGGATAAATCCACTTTGTAATGAGGAGCATCGGGGAAAAAAATCTTATTAAGAATACGGTATTTGTGAATAGATAAGTTCCAAGCTACCGGAGCTCTAAAGATAGCTTTCTCCTCGGAAGGGAATACCACGAGAAAGAGATACATCCTTCGAAGTTGCGGTTGTAAGGATTTGAGGAACCATTCGAGAAGGAATTCACTAGGAATATGGGCTTTAATGAGCCTCTTCATTCTCCCTCATTCCTAAATAGTGTCCCATCTGTTGAAAATTGGTAGGAAGCTTAGTTTTAACATCATATCGAATGTGCAGGCGAAAATGGTTCAAAAAAATGGTAGCCAACTTGCCAAACGAAGCAAAATTGTCCTAGTAAGCTCAATGTACCATTTAAACACGTATACGATGAAACGGGAACTATTACCTCTACTTGAACTACGCCCAAAAAGACTCAAAAAACATGAAAAAATGCCCCAAAAAACAAAAAAGGTGTATTCGGAAATGCATTTGTTTTTTTGTCAGAGTCAAATTTCACCTTTTTATAAAATTATGCTAAAAAACGAAATTGTTTCTTGAAAAAATGATTGAAAAAACACCCTCAAGCAAAACGAGTTGATCTTTGGAATACATTGTGTCACAATTTTGTCACATTGTAACAATGGAATTAAAGACAACATATTAGGACATTGAAAAAACGTAAAATTCTAAACAAAATCATGTACGAAGGGCTTATCATTTCGAAAAAAATTTATCCATGTTGTTAAACATAAAATATCCTTGACTCTAAACAACCCTAAAATTGTAATTATTTTCAACCATAACATTAGAGATAAAATTTCGTAGCGCATAAGAACCTTAATCACAAGTTTTAAATCTCAGGTTTTTAAATCTTAAGTTTTTCAAGATACTTGAACCATGAAATTATGGAGAAATTATATGACTTAAACAATTTTTAAAAATGAACAAGTAAATGAAAAAATTTATTATTTATATATTTGTTTGTTTATATATAAAAACATATTTTTAATATTGTTTTTCTATATTTTAAATTATAATTGTTTTTAGTTTTAAGAAAATAAAAATTAAAAATCAAAATCTTCTTATATATGTTTGTTTATATTTTAAAACATATTTATTGTTTTTTTATATTTTAAATAATAATTGTTTAATTTAAAAAATAAAAATAAAAATTAAAAAAAATTGTTTTTTATATTTGTTTGTTTATTTTAAAACATATTTTTTAATTTGTTTTTATATTAGTATTTTAAAAATTTTAAATGAATAGTAATCAAACAATACATATTTTTTTTATTATAATAGTTTTTGTTAAATATATATATATATATATATATATATATATATATATATATATAGTTTATGTTTGAAAAAAATAAAAAATATTAATTTTAAAGCGGGGGGGATAGAGGTAAGTGCAGGCGACCCTTGGCCAGAGCCTGCGCGGCCTCTGGTTGGGTGGAGGCCGATCCGGATGCTGCCCGTCGAGGGTTCCCGGCCACCGCCTCGGAGCCCTCGGTTGGGCGGAGAGATGTTTCGAGTGCGCCCTGCGCACCGCGAGGGCCGAGAGGTAGGGGCAGGTAGCCCTCGACGGTCTTGCCAGGCTGTCCGGCCCTTGAGCGGGCGAGAGGGCGGTCTGTCCTGCCCGGCCAAGGGGGCGGAAGCCGGCCAGGGCGGCACTATCGAGGAGCTACCCGGCGGCTGCCTCCCGGCCGTCTTGGTGGAGGGGCGATTTCGAGAATCTCCCTCGGCTGACGCGGTAGGCGAGTTAGGCGACCCTCGGCGGGCCCCACTGCAGCCTACCTCGTCCCCGGGCCGGGTGGAGGGCGGCCGAAGGCCTACCTCCACCCTGGCGGAATTCGGAGAGACGGTGGCGACCCTCAGCGATCTTGGCACGGCTGCCCTCCCGGCCCAGGTACGGTGATTTCAGGGAATCACCCTCCCGACCATCTGGGACCATAGGTAGGTACAGGCGGCCCTCGATGGTGTCGCCCGGCTACCTTAGGCCTAGTACAGGTGGAGGCGATTACGAGAATCACCCCTCGAGTGGGTGGAGGTGGTCGAGAATTTCCTGTGGATGGGGCGGGCGATTTAGAGGGCGATTAAGAATGCGGTGGGTGGAGGGTGATTCAGAATTTCCTCGCCCATCGGGGGGATGATTCTTGAGATCATCTCCACCCCGGCCGTGACTAGACGCGGAGCTAGGCGGCCCTCGATGGCGCCACCACAGCCAGCCTACGACCCTCGAGTGGGCGAGAGGGCAATTCTGGGCTCCGCCTACGCGGCCCGGGGGTGGCGGAGGACAATTGGGCGGCACCGTCGGGGGTAGCCCGGCCTCGCCCAGCCCCCGGTGGGCGAGGGCGATTCTCGGGAGCGCCCTCCACGGCCCCGAGGGGCTGGAGGCGGCCCAGGCGGCCTGGTGAGCGCTGCCGGCCTACCTTCGGCCCCTAGAATAGGTGGAGGGTGATTCCGAAATGCCCGGCTAGGAAGGAGGGCGATTACGAGAATCACCACTTTGGGCGGAGGGAGATTCGAATCCTTTGTCCCGCCAAGCGGGGGCAATTCTTAGAATCACCCTCTACCTCGTGGCCAGGGTCGGAGCGGAGGCCGGGCGGTGTCGTCGAGGGGCTGCACAGCCTACCTAGGGGCTGTGGGCCGGGTGGAGGCGATTCTTAGAATCACCCTCCACCCCGGCCTTCGAAAGTGGGCGGGCGCAGGCGACCCTCGACGGTGCCCCCTAGCCGACCTCCGGCCCTAGGCTAGGTGAAGGGGTGATTCCAAGATCTCCCTTCACTCATCCGAGAGATCGAGAGGTTGGCCGAGTGGCGCGGTCGAGGGTTCCCGACGGGGGGGGTCGGAGGCATGGCAGGCGGCCCTCGAGGCATCGCTCGGCTTGCCTCCGGTCCACGGCCCCGGGCGGAGGGCGATTAGAGATCACCCCGAGATGGTGATGGTGATTGATAAAAAATTTATTTTCTTAAGATTTTTTGTTAAGATTTTCGAAAAAATTAGTTTATTTAACATAACAAAAAGTCTCAAAGTGTATTTTTGCATTCTATTTGTATTGAAAATTTGTATATTTTTTTCTATGCTCGTTCAAAATATTGGTTTTTTTAGCGACAATTATTTGATGCGCATTGAAAAATTAATTAGCGATACGCTAAACTTGTAGAAAAATATAAACTTTATAATATTGACACTTTTTCATTTTTTATGCATGTGAAAAAATGAAGATATCATTACAAATTTTTATTTATTAGTTTCTTTTTTTAAAACACAAATACATAAATGCACTTAAAAATAAACATCTCATGGAAGAAGAAGACATTAGAAAATGTATAGTGTCAAAATCAATCCTCTAAAACGTTGGTGTTGATACACCACCACTATTCAAAATCGACATAAAAAGCATCACATTAAATAATAATAATAATAATAATAATAATAATTAATTAATTATTAAAGTGCCAAAAACATGCTATTGATTGCATCACCACTTTTAAAAATCGGGTGTTTTTTCTTGCTACGTCGAAAAAATAGCTACAAGTGCGAGTTACCTATTTCATAGGTAAAAAATGTTTTTAGCAACGTTTTCCCGATTGGGGTCTTATTTGAATAATCTCAACCTAATCAAATCATCGATGAGGGAGTTCGATCAAAACCATAAATGGAAAGTGGTAACATGGTCGATTGAATCCTAACCAATCTTCCCTTCAAATTTCAGAATATCTGATGGAAGTTTAGTAAGGGTAGGAGGCCAACCGAATTAGAGTATCAAATATGATCGGTAGTCGACTTTGACAAATGCGGAAAATTTAGGGTTTCTAGGAATGGTAAACATGGAGGAGCTTGAGAATTCCATCCACGATGGAAGGATTCCCCACATTCCGAAAAGAATAACCTAGATTTGTTGAGGCACCGAGGTTGTCATGGATTGTTCATAGAAAAATTTGAGCCATAAGAAACCTTGTGGCCTAGAATCATTCGAGTAGGACCCTCCCATGTGGGGTTACCATAAATAGAGATACAATCGAAGTATTAAATGAAGACGAAACCCCTTGGTAAGGGTTCCAAGCATTAGGGAATGAAGAGAAACCTAAAGCACTACATAGGAGAAGGCATTCCCCTCTTGTGAAGAAAAAATTGATTCCCAATTCCCAACCTAGTGAAAGCGGGGTTCTAACACGAAAAGAATTAGAGCTTTGGCCTTGAGAAAAAAGATTAAAACCTTGAACTTGAGCGGAGAAAAGAAAAAAGAACCTAAGGAAGGGTTCAAATGAGGAATACAAACACTTCCAAAAGGGAAACCTTGAAAATAAGTTGACCCACTAGCCATGGAAGGAAATGGGCATAGAGAAAACTACGGTGGTAGTGAGAGGATATGAAGGAATTGCATTAGAAGCATTCCAAAAGATAAGGGACAGGTGGGAAGCAAAAATATTAGGTGCCCCCACTCATAGATGGAATGGGTAAGTCCAAATTTCAACCTTTGGGGTGATAGTCAAAATATTAATGGTACTTACTCCTCTTTGTCGAAAGAGGGTATGCACACTCAAAGTGCTCATAGCCAAAGTTGTGTCCCTAGTTGTTGCCATCGAAAGAAAAGAAGGATAAATATAAGGGCTATACGGTCTTTGAGACGGAGGCCCAATATTACAATAGAACGTTAAGATATTTAGAATGAAGAGGAGAGAAAGGAGTAACTAGAGGTTCATGAATTTATTCCACCTCAACTTCTTAAAAAGGACACAGAAAGGAGTGAGTACTCCTCTCTAAATCCATTAGTATAGGACCACCCACATAAATAATAGCCCCCAGTGGAGGATCACTCTACGATACATTTGCAACTGCGAAGTTTGAAAATTACCGGAAAAAATTTCTCCTCTGCCTTATCGAAGAGAGCTCGGCACTCACGAAAGCCCACAAATCCTCCTCGATCGACGAACCAATCGGTCAACCATTTTTAATAACTATGAGATTTTATGTAGACTCAAAAAATTACAATGTTATGGAAATCTAGAGGCAAAGAAAGAACTCTACAAAAATGTCCCTAAGATTCAGCAATCAAGTAATCTTTAGGTATGTGAGTTATTAGGATCGGACATCAAAATACAACAAAGCGAATATAAGGACCTTCCCGAGAATATGCTAGAGGTAATTATGCCCCATGCCTACTAGAGAAGATATAGTGCAACGACCTCCCTAACAAAACCTTTGTCGGTGCAAGTACCCCGAGATTCACAGGAACCCTCCGGGTACTAATGAGATGATGCAATGCTTGCCTCGGGTACCACAAATATTCCCCACGGTCACCTATGTGATACCAGGGAATAGCAACAATGGAAACCATTTTGTGTCGGTGTATGCTTGAACGGTCTTTAGTCATGATCTCTCTTCTTTGCATGCACTATCCCTCATGCTTGGGCTCTGCGGAGGAGAGATTTCTCAGTCCACTTAACGAGGTTGGATTTCACTCATTAATCAACTTCTATGTTTGAAATTTTGAGTGGCCTTGGAGTTGAATCTCCACTCACCTATTCCAAGGCTCTAGGCCCTAGACCAATTGGTGTATATTAATGACAACTAAAAAAATTCTAGTTCATTTTAAATTAAGCGGTTGATTTAATGGTTGTTATTTTTAAGTCGGGGGTAAATAGAGAATGCAACTTATGATGTTTTGATGCAAAAGGAAATCAATAGAAACCTGCTACGTGCATATGCAAATTTTTCTTCGATGAAAGATATTTCTACTCGGGTTCTACAAAACAACTAAAAAAGAAAGAAAATTTTCTTTTTCTTTTCAATATCATTCTCACACACTCAAAAATTATCAAAAGACTAAATATGTACTTCGGTGAAAGTACTGCTTAATGCAAAGCTACCGATGAAAAATACGATTGTAGGGCTACTTAAAAGGGAAGAAAATGAGTTTCTCAACAAGACGGAGTCTAATCATTTTGACAAAAAAGTAGAGACAATCCTAAAACAAAGAAATTCTTTGCACATAAATGCCAAAAAACAACTTGATACAAAAGAACAAGCCCACTGAGAGCTTTTTCTCAAAACCAAACAGATAAAATGAAAAACTACCAAATTGCTCCAAAAATTATGAAAACCATGGAAACAAAACCCAAAGCAAAAGCAACGAGAAAACACCAATAGCCTTTACATTTTAAGGAAGTAGAAAAATATCTTTGAGACAAACTCAAACTACCCAAAACTTCAAATCAACAAATTGGGCCAACAAAGCAACTCCAAATTGATGAAAGCTAACCATGTCACTTTCATGATGGGACTTAATAAGTGGAATGAAGTAACTAACCCAAGAAAATGATTTGAAACAACATCCTCAAAAATCCGGTAATCACGAAACTTCAAGAAACCAGAAGACAACTTCAAGATTTTCCAGAAAAAGTGGATCTCAAGAAACCAAGAAAACCAAATAAGCCAACAAGCCAAAAAACCAAAAAGTGAAGCAATGAGGTCAAGCATGAGTACGCCAGAAACACAAACTCGCTTTTTTGAAATGTCGAACAACCAAGAAACTCGAGGAAATAAATCTTGATGCAACAACCAAAACTAAAGCTTCACCAAACATGGCAAACCTAGGTTGACTAGGTTTTCAAGCAAGAAAGAGAAGACGTACACATCAAACAAAAACCTTTATCCAAACATATAAAAGGTTCTGATAGTGACCAAAAGTAGGCAAAGATGTTACAAGGATTTGAAAATCAAATTTTCATTTTAAGCGGCCATACGCGGATTGGCAGTAGTAAATATGCATGTATACACATTTGTGTCTAGGGAAACTCATGTATACATGTGTTTCTTTGGACCAAAATAGATGTATACATGATTGTGTGCTTCATTGCGTATAGGAAATAAAACAAGGAAAAATAAAAATCCAAGCACGATCCGGAAGATCGAGGATTTTCTGGATGGGTAAAGAACCAACAAGGCCCAGGAAAGTGGTCAAATCAATCGGGGAACCCAAAAATCAGGAGAAAAAAAGCCGAACTAGGAATTACATGGATGTAATCCCTAGTGATGTAATTTGTTGCGGGGAAAAAACTACCCTAAGGTCTCGGTTGAGGGACCTAATAGAGAAGAAGGCATGCAACAACAAAGAAACCAAACAAGGTCCTAATGCTTAAACTGTGCTTTAGGGAGATATGACCTTACTCGTATCATCCTACGTTTGAGGTTGTTCCCAGGATACAAAGCCTCTGCTTCTCACGTGCTTCAAAACACTGCAACTCACTTAAGAAAAAACACATCAACTAGTTTTACAACATATATATCCTAAATTTTAGTAGGATAGATCATATAAGATTATAATATGAAATTAACAACTCTAGAGATCATTAACATGTATACAAGCATATAAGGCCATGAAATTAGGAACGAGACATAGCTTCTTTATTAATGTGTGAAATGTGTTGAGAAATATCACACAGAAAACATCACGACTCCAAGTGAAACCATCCTCAGGATCCATCTAGCCCAAGCCTCAACAATATTCTTCCATAAAAGGTGCACAAGGATGTCACATAAGAGGTGAACATCTCGAAGAAGCCAAGGGTTTCACTGAACACAGGAAGTGCGGGAGGCACGGGGATAATCGGACTTGATGTGAGGTACATGTGAGGAGCTATAGTATCCCAATTCATTTGTCTCCCTGCCCTTAGGCCTTCCCAATGAGGTGTATTTGTCCCTTCCTCAGAGGAAGATAAGTTGCAAACGGTTTGTTATGGCTCTTATACATGAGTCTTAGATGTAACCCATAAACCACTGCCCAAAATATGTGATATATTTTTTAATGGCTACTAAATTTATATGCGGGTCAAATATGAGTAGACCTTTGCATGCACTTGCATGTTAGACGGGGCATAGTCGCGTATGAAATTCAAAATAATGTTTTTAAGAAGATGACCAAATCCGAATGGAAAGAGGGCCTGAGCCAATACATAGATCATCAGGTATAAAGGTGTTAAATGATGCTATAAAAATAATACAATGAATTTTCTATTGTTTCATCTAACCAATATATTTTTCGGTTGAGTCAACTAACCAATTGATCTTTAGTCGGTACGACTAACTAGTTGACCATCAATTGAATTGTATAACTAGTCGATCGTCGAAGTGAGAAGGTAACTTTTCAACCATTATTCAATTATTTGTTTGGTCAAATCAACCTAATAACATGCTATTCGACTATAAAAATTATTCAAATTGATAAGGTTGGATATTTAACAACTAGTCTAATCAAACACCATAATACCAATCGATCACTATAACTGTGAACAAATTGACTAAGTATTTGATTTATGACACTTTTTCCTCCAAATCTCCATGGTAAAAATAGTTAATTCTGAAACTTAGCTATGTTTTCATAAGTCTACACATTTAAGACTATATTTGCCAATATCTCTACGAATTTGAAAATGGGCTAGTTTCATACTCGTGTGACCTGAATCCAATTACCATGCTACCACTATAACCTATAGGTTCCTACGTATGCCCCTTTTACAAGCACATGAATCAAGGGGATATGAACCTTGAACCTCCTTGCACATAATACTTCATTTTCACCACCATTGCTAATTAAGCTACCCACCAGAGACAGGTTAGCTGGATATGATAATTTTCTCTATGATTTGTCTCTAAATCATGCGGGAATGACATTGAAAATGTTACTCGATAGATCTTTATAACATGCAGGCTTTCCCTATATCCACCATCAACGAGTAGAAGGCATATGAAAAGCATAGTTTCCCATTTTTCTATATGTGATACCAAAAATTATCCTTTGCGATTTGTCCCTATAGGTGGCTTATTCCATTTTCGATGAATACAACTAATAAATTTAATAACCATCAACATAATAATAATATCGAATATCTTGTTGACCAACTATTGACCATGTATGTAGTTTGAATACCTATCTATTTCTCATGTTATGTCACAAATTTTACTACTCATCAACTTTCGTTGACCACTCAATCATATTTATTATTCATCCATTATATATACAATTAAGCGCCTATAAAATTATTATTCTCTACATATGGTATAATTATTCAAGTCTAAAAATCATGTAAAATAATGCATAATGACTAAGATAGACAAGGTAAATACATGTAACATAATTGTTAAATTTAAAACAATAAATTAGCTAGGTAAATACATCAATTAAGAAACACATGAAACATAATAATGTTTATCTTTTAATGATTGATTCAGCTATAGAAACGTGTTGATGGCAAAAATTGACCACATCGACAATTAGGAAACCACATGGTCAAAAGCCCCAAATTAGAACTTTTTATTTTTCGTTTAATTTGGTGGTTTAACTTCAGTTAAATTAGGCTTAGTTGCCCTTTTAAAGATTGCTCCAATGAATGGACACTTTGGAATATGGTAGATAAATGGGAAAATGAGAGATGGAGAAATGTTTAAGTAATTACGGTAAAAGAAATAGATATTCTAGCTAAACTATATTGTATAATATATAAATAACCTAGAGGCCATATATATGTGAAATTCAAGGACAATTGCAACAATAATAAATATAGATCTTAGGGTATCTTGTTAATTAAGATAAAGCTGTAAGAGAAATATTTAATTCAATTAAATAGTTAATTGAATTAAATTCAAGACATCACTCACATATAAATTAATATATAGCTATGCTTATATATGAAGAAATAATAAGATAGTAATGAATTATCAAATAATTCACCCATAAACATAAGCGACATTTGAATGGTTATAAATTTAAGAAAAAAAAATTGATAATATTATTAGATATATTCTATTTTGATGAAACATGGAGATAAAAGATGGTTCTCTATTTGTATTGAAAATAATAGAGTACAAAAGTGTGGAAGTTTGAGCCTTTTTCTTCTAAAATTTGTACTTAGCTGCGCCCCAGATACTTAAATAGTTTTTTTACAACTTAGAGGAAGGTTGTTCTCCTTCTGAATATTCTCAACAAAATATTAACGAAAAATGCAAAAATGAAATTGTTATAACATTCTATACGAAGATAATTTTAGCTTTTAGAAGCATGAGATGAAAGTGAAATATTGGTTGGATGTCATCTTTTATGAGCTTCTAGAAGCTCTTCCATTTTGGAGGTGCATTGAGTCCTAATATTAAATCGACATTTGTACACATGAGCCTCTAGTGATGACAAAATTTGATTGATCTTGTTGTTCATTGCTTTAGTTACCTGCGAATTATCATGTGTTTTAACCAAGAATTCCCAATTTTCCTTTGAATATTTACCACATTTAAGCTGTTCAATTTTGTTTAGAGTTTCAACTTTGCCCTCCAATACTTGGTTCTTCAATGCTTCTTCTTGGGAAAGAGATATCTTTGAGCTTGTTGGTAATATTTAGTCTCCTTAAGAGACTAAGATATTTACTATATTAAAGGATCACGAAGATTCTTTGCTACATTGATTGTTTCTTGGTAGGGATATATGGGACTTCTAGGCATAGGGAACTATGTCCTTTTACATTTCGAAATTCTTGGCAACTTGGGAGGATTTATTTTTGATCATATTTCCATGAGAGAAGCTTAGTCAATTATTGTTTTTCCTCATCATATTCTATTTCCATATAAATGATATCATTAAGAAAATAATGAATAAGTTTTTCTTGGATCCCCACCACTTGTATACAAATTATGGAAAAGCAATTTCTTCTCCTGCTAGTTGTTGTTTAACACCAAAATTCATGCTTGAATTGTGTGAGATCAATGAGGTGAGACTTAGATGTTTTACTTTTGTTTTCAACTCTTTAAAATGCATCCTTCTGTTGGTTTTTAGCCTCCAACTTACTGTACTTGAGCAATATTAGATTTCATTTGTTGTTTAACTTAGGAGGACTCTTGCTCTAGTTGATTGATTCACTCAATTTTTTTTATCAATAATTTCCTTAACCTCAACTTCCATCACAATGTTATCATTTGCATAAGCCCCTATGTATTATGCAGTTCTTAATATGGTTGATCACAGGCAAGGGGAGAAGACCCACTCCAAACCACCTCTAAAAGGCCTAGCGCGTATATACACGTTTTTTCTATATTCTCTCTTTTTCATACTTTTATTAAGAATGGCCTTATCTTGTGGACTATAACGGGATTCAATGGGTGGTATTTCCTCCATTCCAAGCTAAAACATAGGGTTAGGAGACATTGGAATTTTAGTCGAACCTAGTAGAACATTGATAGTTGTCTTAACAAAAATACTAGGTTCCATAAGAGTGAACCCCGGGAGAAGATGATTATTTCCCAAGTTTGTATCTTTAATATATGCTTAAGCTATAGTTGGTTCTTTTGTCTTCTTTAGAGGTTACAGTGATATTTTCAAATTTATTGTAGTCACATATCTTGCTAATATCCCTTGTATCCAATGAAGTTGATGGCTCATATATAATTTCTTTTGGAGTGACTCCTTGTGTTGAAATATACATAATTTTTAATGTGCTTCTCTGAGAATACAAAATAAAATAAAATTCAAAGTGTCACTTATGGTATCTTTATAAACTAGAAATTGTTGATAGTTGTACATAGGTAACTATTTGGCACTTTCCCACAATTAACTTGATAAGAATTAGCTCCACATAATAATTCATCATAAGGAGAGGTTTCATGGATATTTTTTCCTAACACTATACAACCTATGGTTATCTTCTCAATAATTTTAGAAGGATCATGTAATTTTACGGTATTTGGGGCAAACTTTAAAGCATAGAATGTTTTCAATTATTTTTTGGCATGGCCAAAATTGAAGAGTGTAAATCCCAATTTTCAAAGGAAACTTAGGCCATATTTTCTTTAAATCCCTTTTAAGGCCAAGGGCTACCGTTTTCCCACTATTTGATAGGAAAATTATTTACTTAGTATTTTTATCTAGGATATATAGTGGCGAACATGTGGAGAACCATAACTTCCACTTGACTTTGATATAAGTAAAATATTCCTCTAAAAACCAATCCCCAATTATTGATAGACAAGCCATGGCTTCTTGAGAAATCCTTGGGGGTTTAGAGTTGGAAATCGCTTGATAGATGGGGATTATGACAAGATGAAAAATTTGATATAAATGGTCAAGGTATTTCTCTTCCCATAATTTACTATGATAATTTTGAATAGGTAGAGGATCAACATGTGTCCATTTCTATCCCATTGTTGGAAAGCCCCATACGAGAAATAAATGGCATACGATACCGAAAATAACATGTGAAGGTGTACTATGAGTGATAGTTTTCTTAATACACAATGAGAGAACATGATGAGAAATGTTGTTGGAAAAAAATTTTAGACCCGGTTGAAAAGGAGATCCTTCACAAGCCCTTAGGATGAGGGGACCCGGTCCGATAATGTGAGACATCTTGATAGGAAAAGAGTCTACAAAACATAGAGGAAACATAGCGAAAGGAAGGCTTAAGGATTCTATAGAGTATTTTTGATATGAATCCTCCTTATGCTTGTTTGGGTCTCTCCACCAATCCTTAATTAAACTAGGGAGTAGTTTCTCATTTTTTGTTTCATCGTGCTTGAGCAAAACCATAACAAATTCAATATCATATACACGGCGTGGTTTGGACAATTCGTACATACCTTGAATATCTTCTAGCTTGAAAGGATCAAGCAACGTAACATGAGGAGGTGAAAATTTTCCTCTCCCCAATGCTCACATGTTCAATCATCCGGTGAATCATATCGGTTCAAGGAATAAGCCTTGGATAAGTTGAAATTATATGTAAATGATAGTTTGTAGTGTCTGAAGTGTTTCCTCGAAGTTGCATTGATTCATACATTTGGGACTATGGGTTCCAATTCCTATTCATTAGTCGATTAATATTCTAGGGAATTATGCATTACACCATGAGAAGATTCCATAGTCCATGGTGCAGGCTGTATCGGAAGGAAATGGAATGTGTTTAGGAGTATTTCGTCTATTCCTCAACATACTTATCCTACTTGCTATTGAAACATGCTACTTTTTTCTTGGCACCCATATCAACAATCTTAATAGAAATCATAGAGGTGTTACACTATAAATTCAAAATGAGGATTAGAAATGGCATAATATGGGATAAAAACATCGATTCAATGTAATAGTGTTCATTAATTGACTAACATATGGATGCATAAATTAAAATCTTGAAAGGCGGAAAATACATAAAATTAAATGTTTGGGTGCACGCTTACCAAATTTCCAAATAGATGTGGTGACTTGGATTATTAACGGGTGGAAAGACTTGATCAAAGAGGTGGGTGACTCATAGATTGATGGCTTCCCAAGTTACCCCGGGGAATGAAGTAATAGGAAAGCTTATAAGAGTGCTTCACAAAATATACGGGAATGTGTAAATGGAGGTACATCATGAACCAATGAGAGTTGTTATTGAATAAGGTGAATTCCATGTAGAGGTGGAGTCACCTCGACGATTATAATCTCGGGGCTAAACAAAGGGAAAGGATTGTAATTATGCGGGGGGAAATATCATGGGTATACATGTAAGGTTTGGACATGAAGGTATAACATGGACGAAGGAAAGCACAGATTTGGGAAAAATGAATCACCCTAGCATGTGAAATGTTTAGAGAAGAAAAGAAAGTGCTTTGATCAAAACCTATGAGGTAATTTTCCTTGAGGAAGAAATCATTGAACACCATACTTTATGTTTATTAATGTAAAAGGAGAGGTCCACCTCGAGCATTTTTTCCACGACGTCATCGGAGGTGTTACATAGAAGATATCGAGAGATCGTTTCGAGGTCACGTATGAAGTGGGACTGGTTAATCATTCGAATTGGAAGAATTATAGATATATTGATGTGAAAAAGTATGGTTAGGATTTTATCCCTGGTGTTTTCATGTGTGGAAATTACTTATAAACGATACAAAGTTATAATGAAATGATTGATGAGTGAGAAATGAAGTAGGTAAGCTTATTATATACGCGAGCTTATATGTAATATATATAATATTTTAATGAAAAAAGGCTTGATTGCGATAGTTCTTGGCCTTATAAATTTATAAATTTATTTAATTTACATTTAGGTATGAAGGTCTTTTCTGAGGAAAATTAGGAATTTTAAAAAGTAATTTTCTATGTTTTTGAATTCTTTTTTTTAATGTAAAAATATTAAATATTCACAAAAAACTTGTAGAGGAAAAAATGAAATTTTAAAAGGGTCCCATTAATTATAAATGGGGGTTGTACATAAAGACCTTAGATGTTCCACCCAACCATAGAAATAATTACTCTAAATCTCTTAGTAGTGGGTAACGAACGGGATTGTAACTCCATAAAGGAAAACCTCGGCTAGAACAAACTTTGGTCACATAGTTAATACAAAAAAGTGCTAGGTTGGGTACTAACTCGAAAAACCTACCTAACTATAGTCCCACATACTCTATCCTATACAACCCAAGGTAATGTACCCTTTATCTTATATTTTAATTCCACTAGGTTGCATCACTACTCTTTTTGGGATTCCAACACAAACGAACTAGAAATATCAAACTAATGTACCTTGGCGAGGAGTTCCAACTACCTTCAATAATATTCTAGGCATCCCTTAGGCTTCACACTAGGGGAAATTCTTCCCAACCAATTCCCCCTCCAAGATTCATCCTTACACAGAAAATAAAGGAGAATTGGCCATATAATTCCACCAGAATCCACACTAATTTACTATGTCATAGGGATCGGTAGCTATGAAATATCACTTACCCTTAAGTTTTGTAGTATAAACGGAAGTGATGGAAATAGAAATGGACCAACAATGAAGCTAGGATGAACCAAAAAATGAGCCAACTCGGTGCTAGGGAGAAATGATGGTAAAATGATAATCGAATGGATGAGAAAATTTCGGGAACCTCTATGCATGTGATACCTCTTCCAAATTTTTCATGAGGAACTGCGGTATGCGGAGTGGATTACGGATAAAACATTCTTCCCTAGATGTAGTGCTCATCTAGAACAATAGGTTAAAGACTTTGCAACTACTTTTCCTAACAATAAATAGACACATAGAACATGTCAAAGAACTTACTTGGAGGTCCAAGCGCTTCTGTTCTCCTTATTTTACTCTTGTTGTAGCTTCAAATACGAGCTAGATCGCCAAAATATTTCTTGCAAAGATGAACACTAAACAAAAAAATATAGCAATAATACGAGATGTCTATTCAAGTTATTCGGTTAAATCAATAAAACATGAACCATATGCATCAAATGGGAATTCATAATATGAAAAGAAGAAACTTATACGGATACAAATGTGGAAAGTAGGCAACAATATTTATTAATGGATAGAAGGGGAGGTTACAACCCAATGATTGATTTAGTGTCACCATATCCAGAAGCATCCCAACCTCATCACGATGCACATCTCTCCGGCTGACATGTCACTCAAATCAATTCCTCAATTGAAATTTCACCAACATTTCTCTACTCAAATTATTCCTCCTTAAACACTAAGATATGTGCTCAATTTATAGAGGAGAGTTTGAAGGTAGTTTTACAATCAATGAATTTATAATAATAGGCAGAGACATGTTCCTAGTCTCGGGTATCAAATGGATATATGGATTCGAAGTTTGACACATGTGAACTCTTAAAGAAGGCAGTGGCCAAGTGGAGATTCGAAGACGATGAGAATTTCAATCCCAATGTGACCAACGCACCCATGAATGTCGGAAGTGCTTTTCGGAAGCACCCTTAAGTGGGGTTAGTTGCATATGCAGCACACTTACTCCCTTTATAGGCGGCGTGGTGAGCTCTCATATGATATATTATAAAAGTAAAATCTTGGAAACCTTTGCAAATGAAAGTCATGGATGATTTGTCTTGTTATTTGTCTTAGGGAATGTAGCAAATGAAATGATAGGGAATGATAGACCCTATTCATTGGTTCTGGAGATGATTTCAGGTTAACCATGTCATTGGGAATGGTGCCGAATTGACCTATAACAATTTCCCCCTAAAGCATGAAGTTAGAATAATAATAACAATATTTTGATTGAGATGCTTTACGTTGTGATGGGTTGGAGATGAAGAGGAGTGGCGACTGCATCAATATTACAATACCTTTACGTCATGATATGTCCTCTTGATCATAATTACTTGAGGGGAAGGAATTCCCATGCTCAACACATAAACTTTCTAATAACATGTACATAATTTAGAAAGTTGTCTACATTGGAATGTTGCCCATTACGGACATGCCTACATATATAGGCCCATGTTCGGATGATGATTTGTATGTAAGGTCAATGTATAGATGTTGTGTACAACAATCTTGAAATCGCGGCTTGGATGGTGAAACTAGATCCGGGGGTATTCTTATCTCGTTCACTCGATCATTCGGGTACAAGTCTAGCTATGCGAATATATAGTTTTGTAGTCGAACATGGAAAGACATCATTTGATTTTTGACGATGATGTGAGTTTTAACAAAAGCGAAGAGAACCACCATTGATGTAAATGGCCCTTGAAATCTTTGTGGTACATTTCGTAAGGCATGAATAGATGATTTGATGTTGAATGCGAACAAATATTTTGGTCAAAAGTCTGGAAGCAAGGGGATGCTTGTCGATCTTTGTAATAGCCTCGTAGTCTTGGAATATGATGTTTCTAAGTGAACTTCTGGATAATGATTTGTCGTCGAAAGGAAGCCACCTTATTGCGAAACGGGGAGTTCTTGATTTTGGAGACAAAGGTATGACTTGATATTGCAATGTTCGGGGATATTTGTAATGAGAATGAAGGTTTTATGAGTATTCAACGGATGACTTTTTCTTGAACATATCGGCGACAACGAGATGAGTTGGCGGCATTGACCCAAAATCGAAGTGAAGGTATGATAATACATAGGTATGAATTAACCGTCGAGAATATTACCCAACCCAAATAATCACGATGATGGAGTGAAGTGTCATCGTCGAAACAACACACTCATAAGTAAAGGTCACATTAACTTTCCCAAAATTTTCCCCGACCATTTATCGATAAATTTACCTCTTTATTTTTTAACAATATTGAGGAGGATAACATTTGCTTGATCTATAATTCAACCCTTCGGGCGAATAAAGTATCGCTATTTAATAATTTAATGAGTCTAGCGATGAATGAAACTCGATTCTTGCCATGATCGACAAGTCCATCGCTATTTTATGTTTTAACGAGAGCTTAACGCGGTGACAACCACATTCCTGTATTTAGAGATGATTTGAAAAAGAGGGACGAAAAGAAAAATCCATAAGTAATTTTTCGTAAAGTTGTACGCCTCGAGATCCAAAAAAGTGTAAAATAATATTTGAGAGAACCTCTTTAGTCATGTTTGACGAGAGTATTCCTTTTTCTTAAATAATCTACCTCGGTGCGGAAAAGGGTTAAACTTATCTTGAGTAGATATCAATTCGTTTACTTTTATGAGCTCGAAAAGACAAGTGCTCGGCCATATTTTCACAGCTATTGAAGTCGAAAGAGTTTGAAAGAAGACTCTAGGGGTTCCTTTTTCGTTGTTATCGAAGCTCGAAAAATAGATAAAAGTGTGCTTCAAGTCCTTTTTCTTTTATAGCTCAAAAAATAAGGAAAAAAAAGTATGCTTTGTGTTAAAATCATTCTTGAAATAAATCTACATGACTAATCTATTCATCGGTTGTAAGACCTATTGAGAACAACATCAGAGAAATGGACTAAAAATACCTATTTCATGATAAAAACATAATAAAACCATAGTCATAGAAGTAAATATGACTTGCGAAAAATTAAATGGCTATTAAAGAGAGTTTTACTATTCATTTTTACCATTCCATCATTACCATTTTCATTTTGGAGCTCGAAACTTGATTTTTCCCCGAACTTGAGTTGTTGATTGCAATCATTTCTATAGATGGATTTCATTTCCGTTTGATCTAGTTAGTGCCATGAACCCTCTCTTTCATTCGGTAATCATTTCATTTCCATTCATTGCAAATTTTTATGGTTTTGGGGCCCCTAGGTTAAATTCTTCTTCGAAAGAGGAAACACACCCTTGGACATTGAAAAGTGTTGCATAGCATCTAAAATGAAAGTTTACTTGCATTTAAAATGCAACTGTCTCTTGTCCTAGGTTGCGTTGGGCGCAATATTCATTTTTGTTTTTGCATCATGCCTAGCTTACCCAATTTTTTGCATTGAATGGAATCTAATCGTTCTTATGGTTGTTTCGAGGTTTTCATCGGATTACAATGACGATTACATGGAGGGAAAGAGAGAATGAAGAAAAAGATATGATTTCCCTAAATTATTCGGGCATGGTAATAGCCCTAAAGAGATTGTGGACTATTAAAGTTCTTTCGGTTGTCAAGGACGAGGCAACGATAGAACTCTTGAGTTCTTAGTTCGAGCATGGGATGCAGCTGCTCAGGCATTTCATATTAAGAACCAAGTGGTTCCCATAAAAATAGAGGATGTATACTTTCTTACGGGTTTTTCAAGGAGAGGCTTGCTATTTTGATCTCGGGGTCTATTGTTGGAGGAGAGATTGTGAGAGATTATGTTTTTCAACATTGTTATCCGGAAGCAGAATCAGAGGAAAAGTGGAAAGATAAAAATGCGGGATGTTAGAGATTTTCCTTTGAGAACTATCCTTTTCATGATTGAAAAACTTGATGGCACCATTACACTACATGTAGCAAATAGATCGTATATGCGATGCAGCGGCCCAGAGTGTATGGAGCCCAGGTCTTCAGCGGTATGAAGTTGTACTTTCTCCCGAGATGAAAAAATTGAACAAAGAAAATGGAGGAAGGAGAAGAAGAACTTTAATTATAGTTCGATCCTCATATCATTTTCCTTAGAATGGATTCCATTGATGTAGCCACAACATGTGACACTAGATGTGTCTAATCCTAGAGATCCACAGAGATGTAGAGATGGATAGAACTAATGGGTAGGCATGTAGGCCAATCGACCATTGTGTTCTCGGCGCATTCTTCGCCTTTGGTTATGGTGAAATATTGTCGCCATAAATGAGTATGCATACGTAGGTGTTGATTCAGGAGATCTAGATTTAGCTTTACCGAGAAGGTGCTTTCCGGCGGGGGTGCGAGTAGGTAAGAATGTTTTGACCATGTTTTTGATTTTTCCTAAGGTTTATACAATGTTTTTATATTTTTGATGTTTGCAAAAGACTAAACTAAATGTTTGATGTTATTCGAGATGTTGGTCGAGTTCAACCGGTGGAAGAACCGGAAAGTGTATTAGATGAGCTAGCAAAAGAGAATTTGTCGGGGAGAGCATTCCTTGAGGATCTTGATATGGCAGGCGAGATTTTGGTGAGCTTCGGCAACACATAGAGGGGTTGACCTTCGGGATTTTGGATTGCCAAATAGAAGAGTTACGCATGCGGCTACCCAGCGTCACACTATAGGTGCCTAACCATTGGATGCGGTTACTACTCGGATAGCTAGATCTATAGCATGTTACCATGAGCACCACTAGTTTACATTTGACATTTTGCATACATTTTGAGGTCGGATGACCAATGTGTCTTGGGCACAAATTTTTTGTAAAAACCTATAACTATCTCTCTATTTGATTTCGAGTGTTTTTCTTATGTTTATTTTGAAATCATATTCAATGATGTGAATGTTTTCTTTACATGTGTTGCAAATGTCTGTCTAAAACTTGATTAGCTAAAGGAGAAATCGGTCGAAATGTGTTCAAATTTAAAATGTGTTGATATTGAATAAAATCAAAGTGTCTTTCAAAAATTGAAACTCTTAGGAAAAATCAATGAAGTGTTGGATTTCTAACGGTATATACTAGTAAGTTGTAAAACCACAAGTTGTGAGTCTAACCTTATGATGATGCGGTTAATACTAAATGAAATGGCATCGGAGAAGTTCGATCAACTCGCTATACTCAACGATATTTTTCATCGATCTACCAATACAAATCCCATAGAAAAATCACTAACTCACCATTCGAATAAAAAATGGCACACGGCGTAGAGGATAGATTCTGTGTACTACGACTAGCACCATCATCATATACGACAAATGGTTATGAAGAATCAAACATATGCGATGAAATGTAAGTGGATTATTAACATCAAGAAAACTCTAAAAACAATATTTAAGACGGTGAATGGAAATCAATAGCATATATATACAATATAATACAAAAAATTACTACGCTCATGATTAAGCATAGTAACATTTCGGATACAACCCATTGGGTTGCGCATGTGAAATTCCATTATAATCAACTAACTCATAGGCACCCTTTAAAAGAAATCTTTTGACAATATAGTGGCCATGCCATAATGGCTCAAAATTTCCTGGCCATTTATTACATCGACACCAACTTGATCATAAAGTAGGACCAAGTTTCCTTCTTAGAAAATGCGAGATGAACATTTTTTTCGTATTGCGCCTTTATCGTCTCTTATGTGCTTCATTGGCCTATTGCACTTCACCATACATTTCATCGAGATGGATGAGGTTAAAAATACATGCTTCTTCTAGTGAGGTGTCGAGGTAACAAGTCGATTACGAGTTTTAACGATGGTATTTCACATTGGATTGGTAAGATAGCTTCCGGACCATATACAGAATTGAGACGGAGTAAATATGGTTGCATTTCTCCACTTAGAGATTTCGGTACGCCTGAAAGTAGAGTATGAATCAAATGCCGGTTTCTTTTAAGAACTCTATCATACGTTGAAGCATATGTTTAATAATTTTGTTGATAGCCTCAACTTGTCCATTCAATTTTGGATAATAAGGAGTAAAATTATCATGTGTGATCTAACTTAGCGATTAATTAAGTCATCATGTGGTTGCGAAAATGCTTCCCCATGATATGTAACCATAGCTTGTAGGACCCCAAACCGTGCAATAACATGATTAAAGAAAAATAATTCAACTTTACGTACGGTTTTGTTGAATTTAGGCATCGGTTTGACCCATTTGGTAAAGTATGCGACTACGACAATAATATAACCATGCCCCGGATGAATGAAGGTTACGGGTCATGAAGTATATATCCCATTTCGAAAATGGTCCCACGAGAGATAAGAGGATGCATTGGCACAAGCGGTTTTGCGGATTTTATGATAAAAAAATATGGCACGCATGACAACTTCTAACCGCGAGGATGCGGTCATGAAATATTGTAGGCCAAAAGTAGCGGCGGAGTATCTTCTGTGTGGTAGGGTATCAAATAAATTTCCACCACAAGCTGACATGACGATCATTTAAAACCTTTTCGGACTCCTCATGAGTGAGGCACCTCCCTTAAAATGGTATCGACACCATGACGATAAAGCGTATCGTCGAGGAGATCGAGATAACCTTTGTTTTGGTATTGAATACGTCGTTGTTCGAGGAGCAAAGGTATTAGGTCAAAAAAGTTTGAGTTTGGAGATAAATGATGAAATCTCCATACCAAGGATCAGTTAGTCTGATTATAAACATAGAATCGTTATGAATTGATGGTTTTGACGTAGTTGCGGTATTATCGAGAGGGAAGGTCACAAAGAAGCTCAACGAAACTAAAGACTTCTTTGACTTGGATTTGATGAATTCCAAATAAAATTCTTGCAAAATGACAATCCATTTTTGAATATTTCAGCAATTGATGTGATAAGATATAAGTCATGGGGTTGCAATCAGAAATGACAATGGTCTTCAAAAAGCGGGATGTAGTGGCGAAATATTTGGACAACTTCGAACAACTTCCAAGGTAAGATTTTCTACGTACGAATACTTAACTTCCGTATCATTGAGATTACGACTCAAATAATAGATGGAATGTTCAATTCCATTTCTACTTAGACCAAAACCATAGCAATGGTCGTTTTGGCAATATATAGGAAATAATAATTTTGATAATTAGGGAGATCATTAATGGCCTTGATTCAGAGTATCATTGACAACATCAAAACGAAACTTGCGCAACTTGGTCCCAATGGAAGGGAACCCCCTTTTTTGAGAGTGGAGTAAATCCTTTAGCCATTTCAACATAGTTTGGAATGAACCTTCTTAGGAAGTTAACCTTTCCTTGAAGTTTACTGTCCCGAAGTAAATTTGATGGTGCGAAACAAATCAATAATGACCTAAAACTTTAATGGGTCAATTCAAATTCCTTCTTTTGAGACTATGAATCCAATAATAGTTCGGAACCAATACAAAACACACATTTATATGTATTAAGGCATCTTTTGTAGTGCCAAAAGTGTGATAAGATGGCTCTCAAATGCATCGGGTGATCAATACGATTTGTGAATGCATGGGTAAACCATCTAGATAAGGTTGAACAATGTGCTTGATGTCATTGAAAGCATAGTCCATTGCTCTACGAAAATTTTCCCCAATTTATTTAAACCAAACGTTAGTTTCCTATAAAAGAATGTGCCCCGGGGATAGATGAATGTTGTCTTATGTTGATCCTTTGGGCGGATATTGATTTGATTGTAGGAAAAATCCATCCATGAATGAAAATATTTCACATCCGAAAAAATCGTCGATAATGCGGTTGATAAAGGGAGTAGGATAGTTGTCTTTTGGACGAAATGTTGACATCTCGATAATTTATGCACACTCTAATGATTCCTTATTCTTTCATGATAGGAATGATATTGGAAATCCACTCGATTGAATAGGGTAAATGAAACCATCATGCAAAATTTTTTCAACACGCTTTGATGGCAACAACTTTCTTTGGATGAGACGAGGATGAAGAAGTTTGTTGACACCGGTTTGACATCGGGATACATATTAATAGTGTGTTCGACAATACTAGTATCCCTGCACAAATTTCCTCGTAAGACCAAGAAAATACATCACGGAATTCATGAAATAGAGAGCGATATGTTTCTAGTTACGATGGAGAACAAGATACACCGACATGAATATTTTCTACAATGCCGGGTTTGAGTAAAAATATCGATAGAAATAGTTTCTTCAATATTTGTGATTTCACTCAAAATCAATTGCATTAATAGATAAAGAATTCGAAAAGAAATTTTTTAATTGATGGGTGATATAGTTCACTAATATGTTTTTCTTCATAATCGGGAAGATGGGAACGATGATGATAATCTTCCCATGGTGCTCCTTACGACATGTAGCTTCCAAAATATTCTCATCATCGAGGAAATTAAGGAAAAGGGATCGGATGGAGTACCTCCTAAGGAACGATCAACCCAAATAACCGGCAATGTTGATTTCGGATTTTCCACCCAAGCCGGATAGATTGATTGCTATGCAGGCAATAGGGCTAGGTGGCAAGAATTCATCCAACGTAACAATTTCGAGAATCACCGTACTCTCCCTTAAGATAGATGGAGTGGAAGAGATCATGTAACGGGTCTCTATACTTGTAATTTCTCTTAGACGTCATGGGTAGTGGTGATGCAAAGGTTCCCATGAGAGTGGAATCATTTAAAAATCCTACACTAATGTTCTGAAGTTCTAGTTGGGGTGCGTGAACAAACATAACACTTCCGGTTACTTGCAAAGTAGAGACGAAAGAAGGATAGATGATTAATCTTGTGATAGTATCTTTATATGGAAAGGAAATCATTCTAAAATATGTAGAAACAATTGAGTCATAGCATATACCAATGGCCTTCAAGTAGAATATTATAGTCAAAGGGTCAGTCGACAAACTTGACATCAGCATTCAACATTTTCTCCCTAGTGCAACATGCGGGTTATTAATTATACCATAAGGTTTATATGTACGTCCATCGAAAGCCTTGATGTCATTGATGATTGTGATAGCGCGGCGAGCAAGTGACTTCCAAAAATTTAGATACATAATATAGGTAGATGCTCCCTCATCAATAATAGTACGATGAAACGAAGGTGATTGAGAACATTTACTTGTATGGAGAATGCCAATTCTGTTGTTAGTTGTGAAACATAGCACGTATGATTAAAGATGACAAGATTATAATCGGTTGGATCAATTCCACCAATAACGGAGACAATAAAGCCTATTTTTTGGGAAAAATTACGTAATATCTCAAGAGCAAACATAATTTGAAGGGGATTGAGCCAAACCTTCAACTATATTATAATTTTCGACGACTCACAGCTCGAGCATTATATGTCGATTTGTGAATTACTCCCTTTGGTGGCTTAATTGTCAATTCGGGAATAGCGGTAGGCGGTACCAATTCAGTAGATGGATTCATAGTCAAGGTAGTAGGTTGATCAATGGCCCCGACTACCATAATATTTAATGCAGTGTTGACACCAAAATATTTGTTGAAGGTTTTGTGACGGATAGCATAAGTACTTGGGAACTAGAAGCTAGATCCATAGTAACAAAATTTGTGTCCGGATTCGGAAAACGGTTGTCAGCATGACTAATGCATTGGAAGTCTTAATGATCTTGGAGACTTCGGCCACGGTGAGAACCAATCCAAAACAAAGTGTTCCTCATTACAAATTATGCATAGATAATGAGGCTTCCTAGGTCCGGACGATTGATCGAGATGATATTTCCTACGGGTTAGAAGTTTTCTTTTTCTTAGATTTCCCCTTTTTCTTATGCAGGTTTCTTGTCAATTTTTCCCTTGTCAAATGACACAAAAAATTAATTTTGAAGAAGGTGCGAGGATCGGATGTAGTAGTATGATGTGTGCTTGTAGTTTCAATCAAGATTTCTCACTGACATGAGAGTCCTTTAGTGAGGAGGAACGGTAAAATTACATCTCGGCACGTTAGGAATTTTTTCATAGAGCGTGCTAGGCGAGTATAAATCAAGTCTAAATATTGGGCACGTGAAATAACCTACTCTTCTATGATGATGCCACCCTTAGACACATTTTCGGTTATAGATGGTAACGGGGACTTAATGAACCACTCGGCCAAAGGACCTAATCACGGAACAAATGTCTTAGCCATTCTACGATGATGATGCCACTCATGAATGTAGATCATAAATGTGAGTAGCATTATTCTATTTGAACTTGGTCGAGAGTTCCATTTGAGTTTCATATTGTATGGGTAAGCGGAAGTGATTCAAAAAGAACGGTTGCTAGGGGAAGTGAAATTATCAAAGAAGCTCTAGGTAACCATTATACCATTTTGCAAGTTTGGACCCATGTGTGTACGCAGTTTGGAAAAAGACATAGTCGAACGAATCATCATTCGGGAGTTTGATAAACACACCATAAATGATAAGTCATGACATGAGTCGCTGAGTCTTCCCCGGGGTTTCCATTGAACTTAGGAATATTCGAGGGTAATTTTTGAGGTATCACCAAGCCACCAAGGAGCATAGTTGATTGGGTCATTGGTTAGCCGATTTAAATTTGGTAACTCTAAAGTTGCGACAAGGGCAATGCAGTAAGGTCGGGTTGAGCATAGCGGGGGTATGATGGAATTGGTTGAGAAACGAGGCCTTTGAGGACCGGCATAAGGAATCTACTATTGATAACCCGAGATAGGGGTCATTTTGAAAAATAAAATGCTTGAGGATTCTGTTGACCAAAACCTAGATATGATACTTGTTGAAATGAAGTACGAGGTATTTGTGCACGAGGCTACAGGGGTACGTCACTGCAATGTTATAACCCAAATTAGAATAATGTGGATTCGAGTTGATAGGTATAACTAGGTTGTGGGCGCTGACATCCCATAAAATGGTAAGCCAACTTGTGAATAAATGATTCGGATATAGGTTGTTGTAAATTAGCAGAAGGATTTGGGTTGTGGACCCAATATTTGAGGGTATTGAGAGTTGAAGATTTTTTTGAAAATGTTGTTGTACAACATTTTGATTTTAATAACGGGGGTAAATATGTATTAAAAAGTGGAAATGATGTGGGTGTAATAGGTTTAATTGGTTGATCTAGTGTACAACCATTTGTGGTTGGATAAAAACAGAATGGGCTTACATTGAAAAACATTCATTTCGACATTAGGTTGACAAAAAGTGACGATCTTGTCGTAGTGGGTGACCAAAGGTTGCCCCCACCATGAGGAGGATAATAAGACGAAAAATATGGCTCAACAAATGTTGGGAGTCCGATTGATATGGTACTTGATGGAATATCCCCGAAGAACCGACTTGATATTTCCTTTGATGATGTGTATAAGAATCAAGTTGTTCGATTACTCACTATAGGTTTACGGTTAGAATACCGAACGACGACATTGGTAAAGTCCATGGATTTGAAGATGCACCGAGAGAATATTCTCGATAAAGATTTATAACTTGATGGGACCATAGGGCCACCATGAAAATATGACTGCGGTGAAGTTGTAAACATCGACGGGGTAGCGAGGGTAGGTGTTGACGTGATTGGAACAAATGGCCCAACCAAAGATGTTGGTTCGGGCATGGTTACTTGGCCAGAATGTATACCCTTTTGGATCGACGACATTTTGAATAGGAACATGATAAAAAAAATAGAGGGTGGTGATTGAGGAAAAAAACTCGTATAGGTAAAGATCCTACCAGATGTGTTGGAGTTAAATGTGTCTCATCTTGTGGGATTTATTCAATCGAAATTAAACCGGGTGGAATTATTTCACCATTAGGCCTAAAGTATATTTCGAGGTGGTTGTGTGATATGGGAGACTCAATGGCTACAAAAATTTGTGGGATGACCAATGCGGGAACAACTTCAGGAGTTGTTCAACTTTGGGATTTAGATGTTACGGCAAAAAGGAGACGGGATCTGGATCAAATTCTAGTTGAACAATGTTGGGTCCCGGGAGGTATGGTCTCACTTGATTGGATGGATCGTGACCACGGGTAGAGTTTGTGAGGACTCTTTGTCCTCGACAACAATAGAAAAAATGGGATGTGTAGAAACAACTTGAGCTAACTGCGAAGGTATATTGAAAGATGATGTTTCACGGAGGTATGAATAGTACTTGATTCGGTAGAGTGTTGTCGCCTTCTATCGACTAGGAGTAACTTAAATTGGTAAATATGGATTTCAATGCTGCCCAATCTACGAACAACGGGAAGGATTTGTTCTTCCATGATTAATGATTTATTTTGTGAAAAAATATATATAAAAAAGGAACTGCTAGAATTTTTTACAAAAGCTTCTGAGCTGCAGGCCACTCTTAGACAAATGTGGAGTGGTAATCTCCAGATATTTGTGTTAGGTATTCTACCAATTAAAGGCGAGTGGTTACTATGGATGGATAACAACTAAAGGTGTCCTCAAAATATACACAGAAGATAATGAAGGACAGAATATATTAGCAACAATAAAATCTGAAACACACAATGAGCACCCCGCTATACTTTATATTCTGTAGCTTGCTCAATATGTGAAAATACCGAGGAATGACTCTGATAATTACCTTATAAAGTGAGTGCTTCACCTTTCAGAATGTATCATGAGATAATTAAAAACATTTTTTCTATGTTTTATTAGTTGTATCTCTAGCATAGACCTTCTCAAAATATTATAAGTGTGGTTTAATGCTTTATTAGGTAATTGGGGATAAATTTTAAGTTGATCTTGTTTATCGATTTGCCTTTGAGGTTCACCACGATGATGTATTGGAAATTCACAAAGGAAAGTATAGCTTAAAATTATAAGCAATCATCTTTCACTTTTAATTTTTTTATTAGAAATCCTAGCTACTAGAGGAAAAGCAATCAATTTGAGAGCAAACAAACAAAGAACACAAAATAAAATGCGGATTTTCCTAATTGGTCTTTTGCAACCTACAATCCACTACATGCAAATGCGAGTTTCTTTTCGATCCCTTTAATGTTATGAATGCAAAAAAGAAACTAAGTGCACCAAATCAATATGAATTTTACTTTGAGAAATGAAGAATTTAAACAACAATTTTTTGTTTTGAAGGAAAAATGAAATTTAACAACAATTTATCCTATTAGGAAATGAAGAATTTAACAACAATTTCTTTTTTAAAAAACAAATGGATCTAATGTAGCAATGAAAATACTTTGAAATTAATTCGTCGATGATAAAAAAAATGCTTTAAATAAACATTGAACAAACTAAAAGGAGGAAGAGGTAGGTAAGATCCTTTGGTCGATATGAGGTATCAAGCTCTTTAAAACACAATAAGCAACAAAAGCTGAAAGCAAATACGATGAAAAAAATCAATGGAATTTGGTTAATTCTGGGGAACCCATCTGGAGTCTCTAAGGTGAGATAGTGCGTTGCAACGCACCCACAGAATGGAGACGGTGCTATGCAAAGCATTGTGTCCTATTCAACGGCGCGTTGAGTGCGATCAGGGAAAATTAAAAACTGAACTATTTAACACACTTCTAATGCAAATTTTGATTTCAAAAAGCCTAATATTTCCGAGGTAAATGCTCTTGGATGAATAAATTGAGAAAATCGGAGGCAAATACACTAAGGATTAAGGGTAAACTCCCCGGCGGAGTCGCCAATTTGTTATGCGGAATTATGGATTACGAGATAAAACATTCTTCCCTAGATGTAGTGCTCATCTAGAACAAGTAGTTAAGGAATTTGCAACTACTTTTCCTAACAATAAATAGGCACCTGAGAATAGATCAAAGAACTAACTTGGTGTCTAAGCACTTCTATTCTCCTTCTGTCCTCTTGTTGTAGCTTCAAATCGCAGCTAGATCACCAAAATATTTCTGCCAAAGATGAACATAACAACAAAATATAGCGATAATATAGATTTCTATTCAAGTTATTGATTAAGTCAATAAAACATGAACCATATGCATCAAATAAGAGAATTCATATATGAAAGAGAAGCTTATATAGATACAAATGTGGAAAGTAATGAGAATCTTTATTAATGGATAGAAGGGGGGTTACAACCCGGTGATTGATTTAGTGTCTGCATCTCTAGCGGCATCCTAGCCTCATCACAATGCACATCTCTACGGCAACATGTCACTCGAATCAATTCCTCAATTGAAATTCCACCAACATTTCTCTACTCAAATTCTTCCTCCTCGAACAATAATATCTATACTCGATTTATAGAGGGCGGAAAGTGAATTTACAATCAATGAATTTCGATAATAGGAAAGACATGTTCCTAGTCTACGAGAGGTATCAAATGGACACATGGATTCGAAGTTTGGCATGTGGACTCTTACAGAGAACGCGGCGAGTGGAATGGGAACAATGAGAATTTTTCTCCCGAAATGTGACCAACGCACCCATGAATGTCGAGAGTGATTTGCAGGCACCTAAGTGGGGTTAGTTGCATATGCAATGCACTTAGTCCCTTTAGAGGCAACTTTGGTGAGCTCTCATATGATATAGTATAAACTTCAAATCTTGGAAATCTTTGCAAATGAAAGTCATGGATGATTTGTCTTGTTATTTGTCTTAGGGCATGTAACAAGCTTGAAATGATAGAGAATGATAGACCCTACTAATTGGTTCTGGAGATGGTGTCTAGTTAACCAGGTCATTGGGAATGGTGCCCAAATTGACCAAGTTCAATTCCCCTTTAGTGAAATGATGAGCTTTGTTAACATGGCTTGAAACCTTGTTGAATAGTTCCTCGAAAGAAACATTGAAATATTTTATTGGTGGTATATATTGAAATATTTTTGTTATTAATATAATTTTATAAATTTCACATGTTAACTCCATGCTAAAAAGTGAATACTTTAGATATCTCCCTTATATTAGGATGTAATAATTTTTTTTAATATATATATATAGAAATATACACATTTTCTATCCTTGATCCCAGTAAGGACTACCCTATATCCTTTGAGGTTTCACTTGATCATTCTTTGTAATTTATTGTCTGAGATAATATCGAATTTGTAGCTACTAGTTTAAATCTAGTTTTGTCAAATTAAATTTAAGCTAGGAAGTTTGGGTTCTTGATAGGTAGGAAAAATTCACAAGGCTATTGGTACCACTTAAGAATAATTAAACTCTATGAATATAGAACATAAACACCGGTGAGTGGGGATTGGGTTTTAGATTAGGATTGGAATGGATACCATTATGGGATATAATAGGTATATTCTTCTTTTGATGGATCTTGTGCATCCTTGATAAGGAAATCACACTAAACTTTTTTTCTAAGCCTTCTTAAATGACATTTTAGAAATATGGGTGGCTGGCTTTTAAATATATAGGTATTGAGGGCGGCGGGTGATATGGTGGATGTTGTTTCTTGTAAACCCATAGAAAACTCATATTAGAATTAGTGATCTCCCATATGAGCTAATTTTTGGGCTTAAATAAGCTTGGGGGTGCATACATTGCAAATTCGGGTTATCGACGCTCTTTCCACATGGAACTGATGATGTTAGTTAGTGGTCGAAGATCCTTTGGAACCCTTAAAATAAAATATATTAATGTCGTTAGCAATATATGGGAAGTTTTTACATCGGACCTAATTCGACAATGTGAAATCAGTGTCCAAGCCAACATTTTCTATGCTTTGTTCAAGTTGAAACTAATGTGCCTATATTTCTCTAATTTTCTTATAGCACCCATATTTAGTGAGATGCAAAATATTTCCTGTTTACTTTGGCATAATACTACTATTGAACTTACGCTTTTTAGTCTTGGTTCTAGTAGAAGAAGTAGGAAAGTTATATGGTCGTGATATTTCTACTATGGGGAGTATATTTGGAAAGGAACTTCTCTAGTTCAAAGAAAAAAATCTATACTTCCCTTTAAGTCTAATCCCATGTGGTGGAGTTATTACTCATTTAAAAATTTTCTCCAAAATTTAAACCTCCCAAGTATATTAGTGAATTTAAAGTGCACCGGTTTGTGCCTTGGGGCCTACATGATGGAACCTATTAGGGATATGATAAAGGGGTGGGTCTTGGATTTTTATTAAACTTTTCTATGGCACATTATTTTCATTTTAAACCTAGTGGGGGTAGGGAGACAAACAATTGCGTTGAATTCTTGGGATTTTCCTATCTATTGAATTTTAATGTGGATCGTTAAATAAATGCTTCATAGGCTTATGGGGAATCACCTTTGGTTATACATTGGATGAAGGATCATGTGTAGGTATAAAAATTTTAAGATTATTATAGAGTAAAGAACCGAACTATGTGGGTAGGACTGCACCAACATTTTCCTTGTTTACCATGAACATAACTAGGTGGATGAAATATTGTCTAAGGATGAGCTAGATATTTCGAAGAATCATTACTCTTTATTTGAATTTGAAAATAGGAATTTTCTAGTTCTTATACAATCAATGCTAATCAATTTTTCTTGTTATGTACATTTTTAATATGTCATTATTTTTAGTTAGATTTAACATTGAGTAGTAGTTATGGTGTGAGCATTTTTGGAAGTTAGAATTTTTCTTTGATTTCCTCGAAGTGTCATTTTTTAATTGGATAGAAATTTTTTGATGAACGATAACTAGATGTAATCTTGCATTATAATTTGTTTATATTATCTTTGAATAACACAAAAACACACACACACACATATGATGAATTTTTTTATCATATCTTATTAAGGTAAGAGATTATTCAAAATTATTTAACATTTCTTTTTAATTTCCATATGTTTGCATGATCCTTTGTGAGAAAAAAGAAAAATAAATAAATAAATAAATAATAATAATAATAATAATAATAATAATAATAATAATAATAATAATAATAATAAATAAAATGAGAGATCCATGGTATTATGATGATGAAAGAGATTGAAACTCCTCTTTGGGCATACATAAGAATTTCCACATATCTCATTGGAGAACTCTTGTGGATTTGGAGTGCTAAAGGGTGAAACAATTTAGTGAAATGGTTTTGGTGGTGAAACAAATCCATCCTATCTAATCAAAAGGAAATATCACCTAGATATTTCAGGTATTTATTACTAAAGGTTCATCTCAACTATGTTGTTGGTACATCTAGATATTTTGTGACTTTTGAAGGTCGTATTTTCCATGTTCAATTTTTGTGGGAAAAGGGTCAATTCACTTTTTTATAGAAAA
Source organism: Pinus albicaulis (assembly GCA_034641835.2). Lineage (NCBI taxonomy): Eukaryota > Viridiplantae > Streptophyta > Pinopsida > Pinales > Pinaceae > Pinus > Pinus albicaulis. The sequence continues at coordinate 38,751 of JAXQQM020073883.1, read as the reverse complement.
TGGGATCACTTAAGGAGGCCATACCAATTATTACCAACAATTGACGATATTTTTTGGGAATTTTCAACCGGATTTTCGCTCCCCCTATCTAGTGCCATTTTTTCAGTGATTCTAGCCATCAATTATTTGCTCATGCATCTAAAGGGAGCATCAAACCAGCCATCAAATTCCATCCACTACAATAATTTACAAAAAGTGCAAGGAAAATTTCAATGCATTCATCATCTCCTATTTACCCAACAAATCATACCATTATCCATGGTTGTTTATGGGTTTCAGGAAATCTATTTTTTATAACTCAAAAAATATGATCCAACATACAATTATAGGTCATATAAATTAAAATATATTTGTGGTATTTTTTCTTGTAGTGTGATGGCTGAGTTATAGCAAGAAGGTATTTTATAGTAGTATTACTAAAAAAAATTTGTTATATTGGTTGAATTTATTTGTTGTGATATTTTCTTTAGGTATATTGGTAGATTTTATTCTCAATAAAGTGGGGATTTTATAGTGGTATTAGATCCAAGGGTTTTCACTGCATCATTTTGTGAGTGCATTACATCTTAATGTCTTAAAAGGATAGGGAATACATCACCACGAGGAGACAAAAGAGCAGTGATAAAAATATTCACTTAGAATCAAAAGAAGAGGAAGATGCGGGGGACAAGAATGAACAACCCATGGTAAGCACTATGAATATTCTAAATGACCTTGCAAGGGGGCATAAAAATTTGGTTCAAATTATCAGCTAAACATATAAAATAATCAAGGGAGCTAAAACAATGCCAATAATAATGATTTAATAGGGTAAAATGTTAAGAATGGGAGCAGGTGATAAAGGAGAAACACCCATATTATAGTTTATATTAACCCCCAAACAGTGAGTGGAGAAACTCCTAGACCTCTCTTACCTAATTTTTTTGTAATAACAACCAATAGGAAATCGGGGGAAAAATAAGGACAAGGTGAAGGGCTATATGATTATTTGAGGGGAGTATATGGAAATTGGTGAAGAATTTAATGTATCCATGCCTATAGGAATTTTGTATCGTTACATACAAGAACATGCCAAGAGAGTAAAATAGGGGCTCACAAAATTATGATCTTCCATAAGATTTAGGAAGTTGTTCATCTCTTCCTTTAATGGTTCATCAAATTCCACTACCCGAGCATGGGTTCAAAAGTTGGAAACACATTTCCTACTAAACCCTATGTTGGAGATAAAGGCCGTCAAATTCACTACATTTCATTTACGGGGAGAGGCTCAAGAGTGGTTGTATAATGGGCTAGTTACCTTGGGGAATTATAAAATTACCTCATGCTTAGACTTCACATAGAGATTGATTTCCCAATTTGATAAGAAGGACCAAAAATTTAATTTGAAAAGAGTTGTCATAGCTCAAACAAACATGTATTGTAGATGTTTACATTTCAAAATTTCAAAGGTTCATAATCATGGTGACATATGTGTCGGAAGCACATAATTATTATGCTACATGTTAAAGGATTATCTAAACCCCTACATGGTTGGATTAAGGCCTTCAAACCGGGAATATTTGTTGGGGAAAATACTAAGAGGTGTGAATGCGATATTTACAAGACTCACAATATTTTACTTTTCTTTCTTGATTTCTATATGCCAAATCTGATTAATCCAACTAGTATATGCAAATAATTGTCTTAAATGAAACATGCTTATACCCAAATAACCCAATTTTCGGATAAATATTTAGAAACTTACTTAGCCCAATTCATTAGTTATGCATTAGACATTTAAGCGGTAAACATGTGTAGTAATAATAGAATAAATCATCACACAAAGGCATCACACATGAAAACCAAGATTTAAGGTGGACACCAAAGTCGAGGAGAAAGCCACCACATTGTTGTCTCTATCTTTAATATTTATTATATAGAAAAATGCTTACAATGTTTTACTAATGTAGACTCATGTCATTACACGAGGCACCCATAACGAGAAGGTACACCCAACCTTCTCTTGTTCTCCGAAGCTGCTACTAGGAGGGAGCTCCAACCCCTTGATATCGTTTACCGGCCCTTTATTGGAAGGGAAATTCAACCCCTTAAATTGATCACTAGCTTCTACGCTTGGTAGGAACCTTTGACTTTGATGCGAAGGTTTCAGCCTCGGAACCCCGCTGGAGACCACGTTTCATAAATTTTTACTTGGATCAGGTTTCCACAAAAAACACAATTTGTAGGAAAATGTTAATAATCATCGACTCAATCTTCAAACATAATAGTGAGTCAACGTAACCGGATCACATCATTAAACCCGGACTTACGTATTAACACGTAGAATCAACTTCAACCTTGATCATTCATACATCAAAATATATACGCTACTTCACTTATGGTAACGTGTGTATACACACTTTTACGTAAGGAGAAACCTATATATAGATCTTTATATCTTTAATTAGAGATACGAACGAAATCTGAATAGATCGGAGACATTCGGAGGCGCACTCCATTAAATTTACGGAGAACCCTTATATAGTCAACAACATCCATCGTTCACGATCAACAAGACAACGCTGATCATCCTTATACATAATCGATTAGCAATATAAAAAATATTCAAAAAATATAGATCTACATGAAGACTTCATTGACAAACAACAAAAACATATAATAAATGATCAAACATTTTCTTCGGCAATCTTTAGAAAAACCTAACCATACATGCCTTTGTTGAAACGAACCGCGGGTATACACACTTTCACGTTATGAACCGGTCATAGATATATAAATATTAGAGGACTAGTAACACTTGAAAGCGAGAAAAAATTCTTAGATATTATCATTTAATTCAACAATTATGTTCTAGACCATAGATCACAAAAAACTTATAAAAAAATCATGCAAATACATAGTCATTTCGAGGTCTAGAGATCTTGATCCATTATTGTATTCATGAGTGCACAAAAAATATCAAATCTATACGGTGAATATAGACCCGATCCATGCATATATACTTGAGAATGAAGTATTCATTCCATTCTCATTCACATACACCCACTTGCACTATGATATTCTCCTCCTTATATAGTTTGAGCCTTAGCCAATGCTATGAGCCAAAAACCACACAAGTGTCGGTGTGACATTGCGGATGTAGTCAATGCCATTCTTTGCGCTCAATATTGGGCTAATACCATGGTAAAACCCACTTGATATGGTTAAATTTAGTGCAGCAACACATACCTTGACTTTGCTTCTTTGTACCCGCAAGTATATGTGACTTTTCTTCACCAAAACTATGTATACACTAATTGGATGTATTATATAGGGTTCCCCTTCATCAAACCTACGGGTAGGTGGGTTCATTCATCAAAGCGTATGTAGATCTTGAAACTTTACCTTCATCATTTCTCATCTGTAGAGCTAGAATTCCTTTCTCTTGTCACATTTGAGCGAACGAGTAGATACATCAATTATATATCTTCAACAATGTGTTGCTATCAAAGAAACTCATCGAAATGAAGTTTCCATCAAGGACAACATATTACATCATAATGCCAAAAATCTCCCCTTTGGACTTGATAGCAACCATGTTGGTATTTTTATCACCACAAATTGTAGATACTTGATCAACACATCAATCATAAGCGAGTACTCAAACACCAAGTTAAAACACCAAGTTCCTCTCCCCTTTGACATCAAGAGAAAATGGAAAACCGATACAAGAATTAGGATACTTGTATACTATATGAACCATACTCACAGACACATGCTGAAGCTTCCAAGCAGTTTGCAAATTCTATAACCTTTCCTATCCACCAAGGATACATCTACATACATTAATTACCCATCCAGTGGGGTTACATATTAGACTTAACTACCCAGCAAGTGAGTTTGTTTTACCTCAAGCACCCAATAGTGGGTTTACAAATTTGAAAAGGTCCCTACATGAAAAAATATGATAATTTTTACATCCATAGGTCTCAACATGACCTTAAATCAAAATAAAAAAAAGATGACTTTATAACAAAATTGAGAACTCAATAGAGAGAGATCATTGAACACGCTTCGATAATAGAGAATGTAAAATAAATTCTGTCAGTGGGCTAATGCTCCCTAAACTTTTGTGCATCACGAACATTTCAACAACCAATTCCTTGATGCATCTTCATCAACGGATAAATATCAACAAAGGAAATGCAAGTTGAAAACTAGGCCCAGAATTTATACCCATCAACATAAGAAACATAGCCAAAACATATATGACAAGGAATTTTTAAGGTAGAAGCCTACGATTTTTATGACAAAAGGATCCATACGTGACTTTATAGTGAGAAACTCACGTATATACGTGACTGCGTCACGAAACTTGCATACTAAGTTATTCTTACGAAATCAAATAGATTTGATGGGCGGGGGTAGAGACAACTCGACAGTGGAGAGAGATATTCAAATGATTCTGCGGGAAGAGGTTTAGTAAATATGTCGACGCTTGTTCTTTGGAGGGAACATACTCTTGATTTAGACTTTTCTCAAGCACTTGTTCTTGTAAAGTGATACTTAATCAGGAATGTGCTTGGTTTGGAATTCATAACAATATTTTCAGAATCTTTGATGGAAATTTTATTATCACATGGGATGGAGATGGGAGAGGAACAGCACCAATTTGAATATCTTGTAATTTTCTACATCATCCAAAAGTTGTGTGCAACATGATGCGGCCTTCACATATTCTTCTGCTGTAGATAAGGAAATGGAACTTTGTTTCTTGCTAAACTAGGATACTAATAGGGCCCATATAATTCCACTCCCACTAGTGATTTTCCAGTCATCAACATTTCTAGTCCGATGCATACGTAGCCTGAAGTAAGATCAACATTCTTAGGATACCATAGACCAAAATCTTGAGTTCCTTGTAGATATTTGAATATTACTTTTACGTCCGGAGAAGATGTGACTCCTTTGGATTGTCTTGGAATCGTCCAACAACCCCAAGCCCATGCATGATGTCTGGTCTAGTCCACTGTTAGATAAAGTAGAATTCCAAATCATAGATCTATACTCTTGTTGGTTTACCATTGGAGAATCATCATGAGAGCGGGGTTGCATCATGGTCTGTGGAGTGCTCATAGGTTCTGCAGTGTTCATCCCATACTTCTTAAATATGCTTGGGAATGTTTTTTTGTAGAAAGATACCATCTTTTTCTTGTTTCACGTGTAAGCCAGAAAATATGTTAGTTCACCAAGTAAATACATTTTCAAATTCATAACTGCATAACAAAAGAAAATTTCTAACTCATGGATCTTCATTACTCCCAAAATTGATGTAAATCAACATAACAACAATAATTAACAACCTATCATCCTCAATTTTTGTGTATAAGTTATTGCTCTGGATCTTTGGAAAAACTTTATTTATTTTAGATATGCTAAGATGATAGTACCATGCCCAAAGGTTGCACTGAACCATAGAAGACACTTTTTGAGTTTGCAAACAAAATTTTCATCATTGCAAAATGAATCCTTTTTACATTATTCTATATAAACACTATTCCGGGTCTTGTAAGGAAAAAGATTTTACATCCATTGATAAACCTTAAATTTTTGAAAACTTGAAAATGCAAAAACATTCTTAAGGCCAAGTATGGCTATTAGTGCAAAAATTTCTTAGTATATACCTTCTTGTTAGGCTTATACATACTACAAACAATTCTAGCTTTGTTTCTAATTACATATCCATTTTATTTTAACTTGTTTTTGAATATCCACTTTGTTCCAATAACATTTTTATCATGAGGTCTTGGAACCAATTCCCAAGTAGTATTCTTTTCAATTTGATTCAAGTTCTTCATTCATGGCCTTAATCCAACATTGTCTTTTTTTTACTAGCTTGATTTACATTTTTTGGTTCAATGGTGGATAAAGATGCTCGATAATTAGGAGATCCTACTAGAATTATTCTTTTGTGCTCACTCATTTCCTTTTCTCCAAAATTTGAGATTACCTGGATGATTCTTTTGGGCAACCTGAATAGACCTTTTCTCTTTAGTGTATCTTCTTCTGGTGCTTCATTAGGTTATCCTTCTATATTATTATTTGATGACGAACGTTCATCATCATCATCATCCTCGTTTGTTGTTATTTCCCCTTTTGGGAGGCTGTGAAAGATTCATCCCAATCATAACATAAATCCATTCACTTAATATTCGATGTATCATGTTGTAGCATTTGTTTTACTTCTAGAAGAGTAATTAAGAAATATTCCTTCATTTGCTTTGGTTCAAACTTACCAGTTTTCTGTCATTATTTTCTATATAACATTTTTTCCAAAAATTTAAAGGTACTTCTGGTGGAGTAATACCATACTAGGAGTTCGCAAGGCATTTTTATACTATTTACGAACATAGGCCTTGTTGAGAGTATTTCTTGCAATATGACATCTTCACCCAAAGTGTTAAGTAATTCATCGAGCATAGCTGGAACGCATTTGTTGAAACCGAGTTCTATTCATTATTTACGCACGCCATTTTGTTGCGAAGTTCATTTCCTAGCCCAATACTTTTATATTGTTCACAAAAATAAAAAGAATTCATCGTATATATTCTTCTCCTCGGTCGGATCTAAAGACATTTTATTTTTTTATATCTAATTGATTTTCAACCAAAGCTTTGAAGACATACCAAAATTTCAAATTCTTCATTTTTATATTTCAATAAATTGATCCAACACATTCTAGAAAAGTCATTAATGATTAAGATATAGTATTTTTATCACGAGGTGACTTTCACTTACGAGTCCACACAAGTAGGTATGTATAAGTTTAAGAGGTTTACTTGTTGGTGCCTTGTTGGCATTAAATTGAACCATGGTTTTCTTACCGAATTGGCATGACTTGCATATGGTACTTTCGTATAATCATGTTGGGTAGATCTTTAAACAACTTTGAGGAAATTTGCTTGATTTTCTTATTTGAGAAAGGCTCGAGATGTCCTAATATGCAATGTCATAACCAATTTTTTGCATATTTTCTAAATATGTATTCTTGGCACATACAATATATATAGATTACTTGGTATTTCTTGTTCCTTTTATTATGGTTTTTCCAGTGTCAAGTTCACGGGTGCACACACTCCTTTGTTAAAAAAATAACTTAATTTCCTTGGTCACATTTGACTAACACTCCAACAGGGTCTGCTTTAATCCATTAACACAACATTGTTATCTTTAAACTTTTATTTTAGAAATAAAGATCCTTTAAATTTAATGATAGCAAGAGTCATTTCCAAAAGTAACATTCTTTTCCTTTTCTAATGCATTGTATGAAATAAGTTTGTCTTTGTCACTTGTCATGTGTTTTGAACATTCACTATCAATGTACCATTGATTTTATTCTCAAATATGAAAATAAACTTTCTGCTTGGGTTGTAAAATTGTAAGTCCTTCCTTCTCCACCTTAGAACTTGTGGATATTTTTTCTTTTGGATGCCAATTTGCTCTTACATTCGGATTCTTCTTGTCCAAAATTCGAAAGATCAAAATTAAATTTTTTCTTGAAGAAGAGAATTTTTTATACGTATTCTTCTTTATTCCTATCTCATTTCTTTGATTTCTTTCTTCTACGGCAAAATGGTTTTGTGTAGGCATGTAGGCCATCTTTGTGACCAAAAGTATGACATGAGAAACATTTCCCATTAAATAAACTGTTCTACGATTATAGAACCTTCTAACGGTTATTTACCTTTTCAATCATACCATTATTGTTCACCCTTGAACTCGAATGATCATGCTTTACACCGAATATTGTCTTTGTTGTTTTATTTGAGTGATGAAAATTTATTGCGTGACTATATTTTACTACATTTAGATAGCTTGTCATTGTAAGGATACAGCTAAGAAGATTCACCAATATATCCAAGACGTAATCACTACAAGAGAGAGTCGTGAACCTTGATAATTTCATCTAAGGTTTCAAATCCTTTAGAAAATCTAATATTTAGAGTTTATATAATTACTTTCTTAGACTCACTATTTACGTTCTAATTTCTGTCTTGCTTCTCCTCTTGTAGGTTGATTCTTTGTAGAGTATCTATGGCTATTTTTTTCTTCCAAACATATTTTGAGTTGAGTGATTTCTTCAGAAGAAAATCATTTCTCTAAACATCAAAATTTTCTTTAGCCTCACTAGTGTCTTTTTCAATTCATAAAGCGGTCTAATATCTTGATCATATTGTTCTTCTTCACTATTTGATGAGCATCACTATCTTCATGAGTATAGTAACTTTTTCTGACAAATCGTCTCCTATTACCTTTTGCTAATTCCTTTCCCGCTTTTCATGAATTTATCTTTATGAGGACATTTAGCGAGATCATTACCCACTTTTCCATATGAAAATCATTTGGAAGGAAGCTTTCAGCCTTCGATTGCAAGTTGAAGTTCTTTCTAGAAATTTACCTCATCTTCTTTTGATACATACCATGATTCTTTTTGTTATTTCTTGTCCTTTTCCTTTTGCGGTAGCTTTTAAAGAAGCTTCTTTGACTTAGGATACGACCTCCTTTCATTTCAAAATCAACTTGGGGATCCGATGAAGTTGAACAATAGTAAGAGTCTATAGATCTTGGCTTCTCTTCAATAGCGGGGAAATTTTTATGTGAGAAATTTAATATAAAATATGTATTACCGAATTATACGATCTAACAATTATATACCATTTGACAAATACATAATCGATTCTACTAAATATTTTCATAATTTGGTACAATCGCTAATAGGGAAATATCATGAAGAGAAAGATCAATCACACATAACACATATAATTTACCAGAAAGCATATAGCTAAAAACCCCATTATCTTCTATTATGTATTATATCATGGATCCTTAGAAACAATTACATACAAGGCTCCAATCCAAGAACCATTAGTACAATAGCTAACTATCTCACACTATACTTTAAAAAATGGCAAGTTCCTTAGTCAATTTACTATCTCCGAGCACCTCCACTACGCAATCCGAGCTAATAGAAAGTCACTGAATGAATAAAATATTACTTGCCTTGATAGCCCAATCCTCATGGGCACATCCAATGTGTGTGTGGTTGCATGTGCAACCGATAATGCCACAAATAATATTCAATCTATCCCTTTCACCTACATCTCCATTGGATCTCCCAGCTGGATACGACATGCATGTAGTTAATAGTAGTAAATCTTCAATTGCATGTGAGGACACTAATTAAAGTTAGTTAATAGTAGTTCTACTTGATCTCTCACTAGTGTATCGCAATTACAACTAGCACAATTGAGTTTAACTCATAGGCAGGTTATACTAGCACAACTCTCATAACTACACTTCCAACTTTCATGCCAACTTCGAATATAACTCAAATTACAACTCAGGTCGGTGCATGTCCCACCAACCAACCACTCAACTCGAAATTCTTGTTAACTTATTTTCCATGGGTTAACTATTTCAGAGTGCTCATTGAGAATGTGTTATTGTTTATTGTCCAACTAATATGAGGATAATAATAGTCAACAGCCATCTATAAATAGACATGCAATCTATAAATAGAACTTGAACATACATCTATAAATAAACCTCATCTATAAATGGAGATTTACTCATGCATATGTAAATAGTCACTAAAGCTAGCACAGGGCTCCACTACAGGTATTGAGTTCTGTAATTTTAACTAGGATCTTCATTGAATCTAAACACTCCTCTCCGCAAGAGAAGGATTATCCTTCACCGATCCTATTTTGTCTCTGTGGTATTCACATTTTCTCTTGGTGAGAGCCTTCGTCGGAATATCTACATCACGATCTTGTAGGAATATGCACTAAAGCAACATGATCTTCCTCTACACACAATCTCGATATGATGATACCGATATCTATATGCTTAGATCGATCATGAAATAAAAGATTAATCGAAGAGTTTAATGCAACTACCGATTATCCACAATGAATCATTGTCGGTCTAGATGAGAACAAACAAAATAATGAGATCTTTCTCACTAGGGATAGCCTCACATGTAGCTTGAATCGTTGCCATGTGTTCTGCTTTTCTTCAGGCGAATGCCATGTGTCTATGCTTCACGGTGTATAGCGGTTGTAGATCCAATGCTAAAGGTGTTCCCCTTGATGTTCTCTGCCATCTAATGGGTTGCCTACCCAATACATGTGACCTAAGTGCTTATCATCCATCTGCTCATGCCATAAACCATATGGGATACGCCCCTCGAGGTATCTCGGGACATGCTTTCCCACCTTCCAAAAGTGTGAATCTTAATTTCAAGCGTACGAAAAAAGACCACTTTAGATGTGCATAACAAACAACCACTATTAACAAGAAGATGACACCAATATCCTGGAGTACAACGATTGGGTGATCGAAGATAAATTCTACAAAAATCTAGATCTATGCATTAGAAGCAGCAAGGTAAGAAAAAAATAGATTTACTCCATGCATCCAATAGACAATACAATAATATGTTGAATGAATTTTATGTGTGCACAGAGGAAAACACACGGAGGTGTTACGATTCTCTCGATGGGATGGGTTCTTTTAATCCTCATCACTTTAGATCTAAAATTCCTCTCTTGATGGTGTAGCAAAGCAGAAGGCAAAATGGCAAAATATGGCTATGATGGTGGATCAATAGTCGGACCAAAATATAGTCAGAGTGATCTTTAGGCAACAAAAGGTGGTAAATGAATGGGAAAAGCCCGCTTCTGTTGTAAAATATTGAGTTAGTCTGAATATTGGTGCATAGTAAGATTATTAACAAATCAAAGATCAGCATTTATGGAATATTTTATTATATTTGTTGGAGAAAGAATTTAACTTGGGTCAATCCCTTTATTTGTAAATAATAAATAAATAAATGATTTATTTGTCATTTTTAAGGATATTGGTTGAGTAATAATTAAATAAATAATTATTTATTTAATTATTTAAGTGTTAGTCATATTCATCGAAGAATATTATTTAATAGGGTTTAAATAATTGTTCTTAAAAAATAATAAGATAAATGATTATTTATCTAGTTAATTTCACTGTTTTTGGTTAAATATAACCATAGAATACTAATTAAGCCCCATTTGTTTAACTATTCATCTAAGCAGGAAAATCTGACAAATGTAGATTTGTTATTTCCTCATGGGGTTTCCTATTTGAACCATAAAAACTTAATAAAGGTGATTTACTAAGTTATTTTTCATAGTGAATACCATTTCGCAAGGTAAAATTGACGCTTACATCAGTGTAATTGGGTCCATATAATATGATAGGTTAGATGACCAAAAAATGGTGTAATAGATTGCCCCCCGAGCGTACGAGCATTAAGGAGCTAATATTATGGCCAAAGTATGTTGTATGAACTCAATCACTAGACATCGAGGAAGTAGAAAGTATAAGGTAGACTGACTAGCAGAAGAACTAGACACGAGGAGGCAAGACTTACGGTGCGAAAAGTCTCTTTGATGGTGAGTACTGTGTTATGGAGAGTGGCGGGGGAGGCATACCTATGCCCATGAGGCAAAGTAAAAAAAATAAGGCGTCCGATGTGACAACGGGTGAACATTATAGTACATGCTGGCATAAACATGAGCTAGATAAACAACACGATAATGAATCCCACATACATGTTGTGCTGGAATAACAACCGGGACTTGTACGTGTGTACGAGTACATGAGATAAATACAACCCGGATGCTGAAAACGGGGAGAGGGCTCGTGGGTGATACATGCAAACAAAAAAGTAGTACATGGCCGGGGTACGTGTCGAATGTGTGGGTACACGTCAAGGATATAATGAAGAGGTCATCGGTGTGTGGGGGGCTACCATGGGACCACCCCCTCATGAGGGGTTGAGAGACATCTCCCACACACGGGAATCATCGATGTCCGGTACAACGCATCCTTCCGAACCATCGGGTATACGGATCTCGACCATCTTTGAAAGGAGGTGAGCCGAGAAACAATCAATTCAAAGGGAAATAAGGGAGTCCCTTTTCTTGATCGAGCATTTTTAAACAAGAGTGGAAGATAGAACTAAGGTACAACATCACCATAGACATCTTCTGAAACAAATGAAGGCCAGTGTTGACGGAGAGGTCCACCATAGGTGAGGCAATAAGGATCCTCAACTAAGGCACGAGAGAAAATAGTATAGTATTTGAAAAGTGACCCGCAATGATGATGATGAGAATGAGAAGGATTGAGTAGCAAACAGGACAACGCCCATTGGAAACATAAAGAGGCATGGATGACACAGCGATGACCTGACACAATATCATGAGGGATAGAGAACGGTGGGGCGAAAGACATAATGTGTGACATGAGAGAGGGACCAAGTAATGAAGGATGGATGACTATGTGAGTGTAAAGGACTCAAGAGTGGCTCCATGTGACACTTAATGATGAATCAACTGAGATGCTCTAAACAAGGGGTGACCTAGGTAATTAACATACATAGAAAAAGGTCAATGGGGACCATAAAAACATGGTACAAGATGAGCATACATGAAGAAAGTCAACACGATATGAAGAAGTATGGAGGAAGTGATGCCCCCGGTCTGAGTGTGCAAGTGAAGAAATTAGATTTGAGAGGGTGAAGTGATGCTTCTTGGAAAAAGCGTGTCTTGGTGAAGTATCGAAAATCACTAATAACTAATAGATACCCATTTGAGGTTTTGGTGGGAGATTTCCAATGGTATAGACGGTTTGGTTAACGGAGCTATAGTTTGACAGTAGCGAGTGAAAAAAAGAAAAAACGAGGTTTTCTTTTAATAAGGCATTTTCCTCATTCACTCATTTTCATGTGGAGAAGTACAATTGAATGTAGAGAGGACGAAGGCCTAAATATTGCGATGATTGTAGTAGAAAAAATCGGCCACATTGGAATCAAGATCCGTCGATTTGCGGTGGAGAGCCTAACCCTGCAACTGCTTTTTAGTGGATTAGAAGTTCGGTTAGGTCCCCGAGCCGGGGAATAGACCCCTTCTCCTCTTCACGGATAGGTCGCCGCACTTTTGGGCAGCAAAAAAAGTGTGACCTAGGTACGCGAGTTTTGAAAAAAAGCGTGACTTTGTCCTAGGTTTGGGCATGAAAAGTGCGACTTTGTCGAGAGGTCGCTAACTTATCATGCTGTTGTTGGGCGACCTTTGAGTTTTTATGATAGAATGCATTCTTTCCTGTTTGTATGTTGAAAAATTTGATGGTTTTGTGCGAGATATGGTAGAATTACGGATCAAATGGAGAGAAGGCTAGCGCATTGCGGTCGGAGATGCGAGAGGATCAAGGTGTCCATAGTGCATTAGCCGGGTTTGTGGTTCTGAATTTTGTGGAGAACCCTTTGATGGGAAGGTAGAGCCCTTATTGGCCCGGATTGTGACTGTTCGGGACCCCTAGGACCATGAGGTCTTTATAGTGCAAGGGCAGGATCAAGTTGACGGTCTGGGATATACATTCCACGGCGGTCTACCACTTGCAGGATGGTGAGAATACTCGGCCCGGTATTACCACGGGGGTGGAATATCATGGGGGATTTGTGAGCGCCATTGCCCGACTGGGTCTCCAAGTCCGAGGACTCGGATACCCATTGAGGATTTAGAGAAGTTGGGAACCCATTATGTGGCGCGACGGTGTTGAGATCTAGAAATACGAGCACTCCATCACATCACTAGAGGGCGGATGATGTTGTGGAGAGTGTTTTGAGTGGGACCTACTATGAGTAGGCCCGGCTGATCTTCAAGTCGTTGAACGAAAGTTGTATATGCGAGAAGGCAAGTGAACCATGACTATGCATATGGTACAATTTTGTGTTCGTTATTCTTTGAGAAGATCTGACACTTTGACCTCACATATAGCTCCAAGATGGGGCTGAGAGGCTAGGATGTCTTTTCGGTGGGGGTATTTACTATGCGAGAGGAGGAGGTGGGGTAGTCGGACGGGTGTTCACAGCAGAAATTATATGCACTAAGCATGCATATGTCCTTGATTCACTAATGTCACACTATTTAACTTTATGCAAAACTATAAATCAATTCCACTTATTAATTTTTTGACGGAAAAATTAATTGCACACATGTGAAGCATCTCTGACAAAAAATAATCGATACATAACACGAGTTTTTAACCGGAAGCTTGGTGAAAGCAACATATTATGTAACATGGAGATCATGCCAATGATATAAAACACAAAGCTTATCACAAGCTCTCGATCAGTACAATCGTCATGCCTAATCAAGACCATTCTTGCAAATCCAGCACGCAGTCTTTGCCTCCTGCTAGCACACCGCCTCCCTATTTGTGCAATATTTTCTTTGAATAATAGCTCGGAATGATTCGAATTACCTTTGTTCAACGAAATCCTCATTGGCATCTCCAATGTGTGTTTGATGCAATCAATGCATCACTATAGTCACTTGATAGTATATCTTGCCCTTTCACCTACCTCTCCATTGGGTCTCCTTGAAGCTGTGCCCTTCATTAGCGATGTATTGTTTGGTTGATTAATGAGTTATTATTTGTGAATTAATTAACTAATTAATTCAGTCCACTCACTAGTGTATAATTCGGTTAGACTAGATACAACTAGCTCCGTGAGTCCTGGCGAGTTAAACTAAATACAACTCCATAACTACTTCTTCCAACTGTCATAACTACTGCCACTTGAGTTCTAGCGGGTCACTCCATGAATTAGCTCCGATGTAAACCCTTGGGAATTGTGTAATTCCCTTAGTCAACTAATGTGCACCACATACAGCCCTTTGAAATGATGCTCCAAGAGAATAAGTTGTTGTTTAGAGTCTGATTATTATTAAGGCTTCAATAATAATTGACATGCATCTATTTTTAGATCAGCGAGTCTATAAATAGACTTCGCCCAATATTATAAAAATAGAATTTCATCTATTTTTCCAACTTGACCAGCCATCCACAAAATAGCATCTGCAACACGAAATATGATCATCATGTCTAAAAATAGACATAGTCTAAAAATAGACTTGCGGCGAAAATAGCTTGTGGGCCCACTTGGTAGAGCGACTCTTTTCACTAAGCTCTCCTTCTTCCGAATCTCAACACTCCCCTCTCCAACAAGATGGGGATTATCCTTGCGATCTTGTCTCTCTATGGTATTCGAATTTTCTCTGGTGAGCGCCTTCGTTAGAATATACGCATCCTAGATACTCTTTTAACAGGAAGATATGCGAAGCAACATGATATTCCATTTGCACAAAATATATGATATGATAAAGTAAAAGATATCAATATGTTTAGATCTATCATGAAACATAGGACTAGCAGGAAGTTTAATGCAACTCTAATTATCACAATGTATGTTGTGGGATCTAAATGTAGACAGACAAACCAACTAGAATCTTCATCATCCGGATAGCCTCACATGCGGCCCGGCTGCTACCATGTGTTGTATATACTGGGCGAGTGCCATGGATCTTTGTTTCATGCTGTACAAAAGCTGCATAGATCCGATACTAAAAATACGATGTGCTCTTTCTGTACGTTGGGCTTCTGCCCAATGCGCATCAAGTGAAGCCATGCAACTTCACCTCATCCATATGTACGTACCATAAACCATGCTCATATGTACAGAGATATCTCGGGACACCTTTTGCCTTCCAAAGAGCCTTGTAGTCTTAACCATCACTTGTGAAAAGGTGGTTCACACTTGTACCATATGTACGGTCTTGTGTTAACTAATCGTTGAACCCTGCAATACGATGCCTTGATAGTGGCATCCACTACCTGTCGATGTAGCATCTTCTTTCTTCCAATTTCTGGAAGAGGTGTTGATAGGCTTGCGACCTTGCGTACTTGAAACTTCTCAAGTATCTCCAGAGCATACTTTCCTTCGAGACACGAACGGTTCACCTTTGCCCGTGTTTAATCCAAGGAAATAATGAAGGAGGCCCAAATCCTTCATCTCAAAATCCTTTGCAAGATTTTCCTTGCATGAGTATATCAACGGCTCATCACTTGTTAGTATTAAATCATCAACATAATTACAATGATTAAAAAGCTTACCCTTCACCACAATACGATGGGGTTTGCATCTCACTCTTGGTGAAGCCAAGTCAATAAAAATAGTTGTCGATAAAGTGTACCAAGCATGCAATTGCTTGTTTCGGCCCATACAACGCTCTTTTGAGCTGCTGCAACTGCCTGCACCATCTTGGAATCTCAAATCCTTCGGGCTTCTCAATGTAAACGTCTTCCTCAATGGTCCCATTAGGGAACATAGTCTTCATCCTGTCCGGTAGATGTGCCCTTCCTCTTGTCTTGAAGGAAACAGAGATGATAGTATGGAAAAATCTTAGTGCGAAAGTACGAGGCTGTTCATGGTCAATCCTCAATACGAAGCCCAAGGCAAAAATCTTTTACCCAACATGAGCACTCCCATCAACTGCTTGCTTTACCTTTGTGATCCATCTTGATCCTACAATTGATTTTCCACATCGTCCTTGGAACAATCACCCAACATTGTTTCGACAATGGATTCATACTCCTCCACCACAGCATCTACCATGTGGGCTCACCGCAATGCTTCTTCGAAAGATGGCTGCATCACAATACACTTGCTCGTAAAGAGCCTTATCCAATATCGGTCGAGGGTGACTATCTTTGTACATATGCTGATGTGAGAACTCCTACGATCTATACGCATCAAGATTCGATCTCTCGACTTCTGTGGTACACTTTCGCCTTGTGCGATGTTTGGTTAGCAGGTGGACTCCTCCATTCACGATCTCCTCCTGTGGCGGTCACATCCGAGCTCATATTTGGGAACAAGAAGTTCCTCCACTGCGTAAGTGTGGCTCCTCTCAGCGACAACTTCATGGCTTTCACCTCATTGAATTTTATGTCTTTGTGCTTCTTCATGAAGCTATACGGAAAATACACACGATAATTGCCGGAGGTGTTTACTGTATACTAAAAATATCCCAACCACGCGATCGGCTCCCGGCTTCTTCCTAACGTCTTTATACATGTGAATGTAAGCAGGTGAGCCAAAAATCTTCAAATGAGAAATATGTTGAACTTCTTTACAGTAAAATATTTTTGGGTGTACTCATGCCAAGTACTCTATGAGGATAACGGTTGCACATATTGCGGTGTTGCATGCTTCTTCACAAGTGCATCGGTAGGCCCTGGTCATGCAACATTGCTCGTGCGACACCATGATCGTTCGTTCTTTCTCTCCGCAGCCCCATTGTTATGGGTTATGAGGGCGTATGAGTTCACTCTTTCAAGTTCTTCTTTGCTATAGAATTAGCAATTCTAACGGATATGATACACCATTATCACTCCACAAAGCTTTCCTTGCTTCCTCGGCTCCTTCATCACCAATGCCTTGAACACAAAAAACTTTGAGAATGTTTCACTCTTCTTCGCATGAAGAAGATCCGACGTATCTGTAGTGTGTCAAAAAATATAACATAATACTTGTGTTTTGTTGTTGAAGCAACGAAAGGTCCACACACGTACGTAGCAAGATTCTCTCCAAGATCACCAAAGCACGATTCTCCTTCTCATGAAAGGTGGTCTTCACTAACTTACCCATGGTATCTGCAGTACGACTCGGAAGAAATTGCCATGAAATCCCGGTGAAATTTCTTGCAAAATATTCAAAGCACCATGTGGCGAATGGCCATCTCCTTGCATAATTCACCCTCATCCCAAAATCTCTGCCATGTACCGCTTTGCCCTGTTGCTGGCCATCTACCTCCGGCTTGTAGAGATTCTTAATTCGAATCCCTATCTTCTTGGTTTGGCCCATTGTTTTATGCCGGAAAGTTTTCCCTCACTAAAAACAACATCATAACCCTTGTCTTCCGACGTGCCGAGGGCGAGACCAAGTTCTTCTTCGGACCTGGAACATGCCATAACGATTTCTTCAACAAGAGTGGATCACGGACTCCCTCTCAAGGTAATGGTCCCAATTCCGATCTCACGGTCTTGACTCATGCGACGCCCATGTTTATATCCCATCTGAGTCCTTCTCCTCCAAGTCGGTAAACAACTCTTTATCTCTCGTCATATGGAAAAGCGCACCACTATCAAGATACCACACCGATCCCATGCGGCTTGAAACCAAGCAAGTGATCAAGGAGAAATCAAGCTCAAATTGCAAGGCTAAGGCCTCTCCAGCTGCAAATCCAGCCAGCCTTATTCCTAGCCCAACCACGGCGGAGCGGTGGTGGCGAAATGTCCATGTTCGTGACGAGTGAGAAGCAACTACACTTTGGACAAAACACCCGTCTTGCCTTTAGCACCGGATTTTGAAGAAGATTTCTTCCATACCACATATGCTGGCGACCAAGCGCAATTATCTTCATCTTGTTCTTCCAATGAAAGATCCATCCCTAGTACCCCCACCTTATCTCCTCACACAGATCAGGCACGGTACTCCCCGTCTAACGATTTCTCTCGTCCATTGACGGAGTCTTCATAGCTATGACAACTCTTGGAAGCCCAAAGACGAGCTCACCAAGTCTTCTTCATCCAAAATGCTTACCGCCCCAGTTCATCCTTGGGTGGAAAACATTATGAGGTATTTGCAGAATCTGGCAACCCTTCTCCATTTTTTTATTTTACGGAAACTTTTCTTTAAGCGCCAACTTCCCTCTGGTCACTTACGCTTTGGAATAATTTTGTCAAAGCCTTTCAAATTAAGAATGGAGTGGATTTCCCATGAAGGATGGACACAATATGGTCCTTCACACCTTCCAAAATAATTCTCCTCGTCTTTGTTGTCTTCTTATATGCATGAGTAATGCTGACATCGCTAGATCCCGGCTTAGGAACATCACTGTCGGTGACTCCTTCCAACCCATTGTCTCATGCCTCCATCTATCCTTCCCGAGGTTATGTAATTCGACTCCCATCAAGGGCATACTCCAATCTCAACTTTGTTGAAAGACAATTCAATTTATGCCTGAGTTGCCAAGAATATTTTTGTAGCAAATTCAAATTGTCTATACAAACTCACTTCACAATTTAAATCTTTAATCAACAATGCTTTGATACATGTAGAAATTATATGCAATAAGCATGCATATTTCCTTGATTCACCTGATCTCACACTATTTAACATGCAAAATATTAAATCAATTCCACTTGTTAATCTTTTGCGGAAAAAATTAATTACACACACATGTGAGCATGAACAAAAATAATCAATCGCACATAACCATAAATTTTTTTAGCGGGAAAGCACAATTTTGAAAAAATAACTATATATTATACCATATGGAGATCATATGACAATCTCATACAAAGCTTATCACAAGCTCTCGATGCAGTCTGATTGTCATACACTGTCCAGGGACCAATCTTGCGGATCCATGCATCAATGTTGTCTCCTGTTGCTTTGCCTCCACTATGAAATCCTTGCCCCTAAACAATAGCTCGAGAATGAAATCGGAGTACCCTTGATTTCAGCATGAAATCCTGTTGGAATCTCCAATGTGTGTGATGTAATCGATACATCTTTATAGTCCTATGAGATAGTCTATCTTGCCCTTTCACTACCTCTCCCATTGGGTCTCCACTAAAACTACCATGCTGCTTGTAGTTAAGTGTATTGATGGGTTGATTAATAGGTTATTATTTGACGAATTAATTAAATAATTTAATTCACATCCCACTCTCACTAGTGTATCATTCGATTGAACTGAATGCAATAACTCAAATGAGTCTAACGAGTTGACTAAACAACTCCATAACTACTTCTTGTTGTGTCTTTCTTCTTACTTGAGTTCTAGCGGAGTCCTCCATGAATTAGCTCAGGTAAACCCTTGGAATTGTGTAATTCTGACTAGTGATGTGCCACATGGCCACCTTTAGTGAAGTGCTCCAAGAGAATGATTGTTGTTTGATCATTAATAATAAGAGCTAATAATAATCGACATGCATCTATTTTTAGATCAACGATCTATAAATGTTAATTTTAATATTCTAAAAAACGAATTTCATATGTTTTCCAACAAGCCAACCATCACATAATAATATAGCTTCTACAATACAATCTAATGTTATCTAAAAATAGACATGATCTAAAAATAGACTTCGCAAAAATATTTTTTATTAGGCCCACTTGAAGTGAAGGTGAATCTTTTCACTAGCTCATCATCTTGTTGAATCTCAACAGTTCCAATCTAATTTCTTTGTTCATTGAGATCATATCTTGCTGTACATATATGACTATCCCTATAGTGGGATGAGTTATTTTAGGGATCCGAGCGGATTTGCCATTGCGCCTAGTCGAATATGGGGGCCCGATGGTAAGTGAAAAATTGATAATATTTTATGTGTATGTAAAGGTCAAGAATATCGTATGTGGTGCGTTCTTTCAATTTTGGTATGCGAATCGTAAGTGATCGGCCAGCCCGGATATATGGGACGACGCGGTGTCGGGGACCACGGGACCTGGTGGAGCGAGGGTGCAACGGCCTCCTAGAGGACATGTTGTCATAGATGTGAGAGGCTTCTAACTAGTGTTTCGGAACGCGGTTGGTAGGACTTAGATGACGATTACAACAACCATGTATTTTCTACCCTCACGAGTGGCGAGGGGTCATGCGGCGCATGGTGATGGGCGGACGGGGGTATCACGTGATATACAAGGTTTGTGGGACGAGCCATTGTCGGAATCCTCTGAGATAGTGGTTAGTGTGTGGCGGTGGTGCCTTTTGATTTTGAGTTTTGTAACATGCTATGGGCATTTTCCATATATGTGTCAGTGCATGAACTCTAAAACATTTTATACAACACATATTATGGATATGCATTGTTTTGATATTTTTATGTTACTTGTCTTGTGTTAAATGCATGGGGTAAATGCCAATATAGAATATGATTTTATGATGCTATCTACATAGTGATTTTGTGCTCTAGGTACATGGGCGAATGTAATGATTTCAAATTCTTGTCTAGCTTCATATGTAATGTCTTCTAAAAAGGATAGGATTATGGACACGATAATTTCTTCAATTGCATGAAAATAATCAAGGAATCTAAATGAACTTGAAGGTGGGGGATGTGATGTGAAAGGGCATCGGCTAATAAACCTGCATGGCACGTCATATTCGGCACAGTTATTGGTAGCAATACCAATGCCATACCCCATTCGAGAGAACAAGGGAGTGTGAAGTAAAATGGCCCAACAGTGGGGCACGATTCTTGGAGTGGCGACTTGCACCATCAGGAAAAACCAATATAAAAGGTGTGGATGGGAGGTCATATGAAAGGTACCACAAGACAACAAATGGGAGGATGATCAACAATCTCACTACTTTGAAGTACGAAGCAAAGTAAGTGACGCACTCACCATGGCTTGATGATGCAGGTAAGTCATGCTACTCACATGCAAATGGTGAGGTGGAGTGTGGGAGCTACCATAGGTATGGCCGTGTCTTTGAGACACAAATTTACCATAGGCATAGGTGGTGCTATCTAGTTTATGGGCTGAAATGAAGTCGGTAGACATGGCTTCCATGATGTCATCATGCAATAGAAGATGGAATGACTAGAGGAAAGGAGACCACATGGCCAACGACGAGCTACCTAACTCATCATCATGAGAAGAAAGGTTCACATGTGCATCGTCCGGGAGATGGTGGAAGAACAAGCATATAAAGGGATCTATTGATGTTGAGCCCGGAGGCTGATTCTTCCGAAGGAGGTCAAGCAAAACAGGCGGGAAGATTCAAAGGGGCTTCCCACTAAGGTCATGGATGATGAAAGGTAGAGGATGTGGCCATAGGCTCCTTCATCTAAACATCAAGAAGGGAATGTCAATGGGAGCGAGGTAAATCCTGAATACCGCGCCAGCATGCGGCAAGTATACTGGGAGTGGCGGGATGTTTTTATTCAATCTCGTACTCTAACTACCTCCTAACAAGGCACGATGGTCGTAAGGAAAGGACAATGGTGAGAATAATGGCCATGGAGATCACCTAATGCACAGTTTTTGGTTAGTGTGAATAGTTTTAGGATTCTTAGTTGCGGTCGATGAAGAAACGAGTTTCGGGGACCGCGATTTCAGAACACAACTTTAACCATGGGTTTGATATCGGGGTGGTTAGCAGCAGTTATGGGTGGCATGGCGCGAAATCACACAAATCACGATTTGCATGCGAGGAGGTACGGGGTCCCATCGAAGCAGGCCCATCGCAGGCCCTCTTTCTATACTTTGCCCTTCTTACCAAGTATGGTACGCAACGAAGGGAGGTGTTTCTGTTCGGGGTGGTGCGAGCACTATTGCTAAGAAAATCATGGGGACCGGTTGAATCGGGGTTAAAGAAAAGGGAATAAGGTTTGAAAGTTGACTGGCAGGGGGTAATAGGTGGAGGATCAAGGTACCAAAACGAGAATCCCAAGGTCGAGTTAGGAAGAGGAGGTGGCCATGACGGGTTCCATATAGACTCTCGGTGGGGAGCTAGGAATGGTATCTTACTAGAGGTGTAATAGCTGAGCGATGCTGACTCTAAATGGTTGGGCAGGAGGAACCATTCGGGAGGGTAAAGGGCTCATGAGTACTGATTGAAGGGCAAGAGGAGGAGGTACGAAGGTGAATCTAAGGGTTGTGGAGGGCGAGAGGCTGCGGCCTAGCCAGGTAGGTTGGCAAAAGGCAACCCGGGGATAGGTTGTATCATGTAAACATTCAACAAAGACGGGATCGAGAGGCAAGGAGGAGGAAGACCGCAGGGAATGTACCAGCCGATGAGGAATATTTTTATACTGCGGGTGAGAGCTCTTTGGTCAAAGGATTAGCGATTTTCTTGTTGACGCGAATAAATAGTGGACTCGGGGGAGGTTTGAGACTTGATTCGTAATATGTCAACTAGTTGATGGTGACTATCTTTCCATTATGAGGGAAGGACATCTTGCGATGAACCACAGAAGGGACAAAAAACATCGCATAAGTGTGCTTTATGTTAATAAATTTTGTAATCTGAGGGGAATCTATGAGTTCTACGTCAACACGAACATTCTTGCTGTAAGGTAATAGGAAAGGTGCAGAATAAGTCGATAGGCTAGGGGCGTGGCGATCCCATGATCGGTGATCATGGAAGAGCCAACTCGGGCTTAATCCGGGTTGCTTCCAAACCAAAGTGGACATCACACGGTTGGATGCCCCTCATCAATAATGCAACGGGAAACGTTGACATTTTTGGATCTTCGGGCGGGGTTGGAAGGCGGCGGGGAAGCGAGGAGAGGGGAATCTGCAGGCGGTCAGCATCAAAGACAATAAATTGATCATCAGAAAGATCTGTGGCGCCCATGGCAGTTAGTGAAAGTTTTCGACATGAGAAGGAGCACGGCCCCGGAGGAGTTTCAACATTGAAATGGTAGCGGGGATTGTGCCAAATCGTCTACTATGTATACGGACGGCAGGCTTTGCCGAACGACATTTCGTGCTCGGCGGTGCCAGGGATCTTGGTTTGAACCTCCACCCTGGCGAGGATCTTTAAAGAGGACCCATTCCGGTGTCGAAAGGGACTGCGCGAGATCGAAGGCATCTTCGGGACGGAGGCAACGGAAGGCTTGTTCATCGATGAGACCGAGTACGAAGATTGACGTCTGTGGTTAAAGGTTGATTAGAGTTCATCCTTGGTCGACGTGGGGGCCTCGGATGGAAAGTTCGAAGTCGCCACCGGCCTAAGTGGACGGGTAGCCACAAATCCTTCTTGAGAAAGGATGGAGTGACATTCAGATTGACTGGAAGTGTGGGGCCCGGGAGGAACGGAAAGACGACTTGCTATCACTCTCAAAGGCCCAGCAGACTTCCTGACCCGCATGCTGTGGCAAGAGACAATCATGTTTAATGGTCATAACACGCGGGAGCAAGGATTGGTTTTATGAGCCAGCCTCATATACTTGTTTAGCGATGCCATTGCTGGTTTCGTAGTGTTAGGAGCATTACCTTGATTAATTGGGTCTACAGTGACTTGATTTTAAGTACCTTTCCTCTTCTTTTTGAGGGAGAGAGATTAGTAGGTGCCTTGCGTACACCACACCATGCTGAGGGTGGTGGTTGTTGTTGTGGGGTTGAAAGCAAGGGAGGAGGAGGTGCTAATGCTGGAGGAGCTGAGCACCGGGCGCGTGGATATACGAATATTAAGGAGGTTGAGTGAGTGTTAGTGGCTGTGAGGTTGGGAAAAAGAGGAGGCATGCGCTGTCAAGAGGAATGGGTACTACCAAGAGAGGAAAAAGTACGGGGAAGGTGCGCTTTACAGAAAACACGCGCCCGCAGGAGGTTGAGCATACAAGGTAGAGAAGGCTCCAATGATACCGTCGACGACATGAGATTCTAGGTGTGTTGCACCAGCACGGGTGGGAAGATGGGTAGAATGGTATAAACATAACCCGGCCAGTGTGAATCAGGGTCATATTTAACAATTGAGAAGCTTCTTTGGTTTGGGAAAATGCGATGTGACATCACTGCAAATGGTGTGAAGAGATCTAAGGAACTAGTCCATGTATGCTGTGGTCTTTGAAGGTGAGGGCTTGTTGTAGGCTCTTTCTTTAGCCGTTCACTTGACATCTAATGATGAATGAGTGGGTTACCAACTTGATTAACAAAGAAATCAAGGTTGGGTTCTAATGTCATAACAAAGGGAAAGAGTGAAGTAAAGTAAAAAAATAGGAAGAAAAGTCGCAAAGGTGATATGACGAGGAAGGGCCGATCGACATACCACTTAGAAGCACTCACTGCTATAAGTGTGTGTTGGAACAACCAAGACGGACTCAAATTCATCGGTAATGGAGTGACAGACACCACATGTGGAAAGATCGGCATGGTTGAAGAGTCTTAACGAGCAAGGCCTTCAACTTTGGATCATCAGAAGAAACCCGTAGGCACATAGAAAACCAACTAGCGTCATGACGTGTGCAAGGTGTTGTCGATTTAGGTCAAAATCGGGGAGGATGAGGCACAACGCACCGAAGGGGAGCAAAGGCGCAGGCAGGGGTAGTGTCCGTTGTGTGAGCGCTAGTGGTATTCCGGCCGCGAGGGTTGGGGTTACCACCGACGTGGAGTCTGCACCGAGACATGCGCAGTGTCGAGGGGAGAACCAAGGCGGAATGAGAAAGGAAGGAGCAATGAACCGGAAGAAGAGTCGGAGTGTGGACTCGGAGGAGGAATAACTCGGGTCCTATGCGAAGGAGTAAGTATTCCTACCGGAAGGCGAGGATGAAGGCCAAGAAATCTGCGAGATAAATGTGGTGGTGCAATGGTGGCGACACAAACACAACACAAAGGACGGCGAGGGCAAGGAGGTGTGAGATCAGGCGGTTACAATGTCGAAGCAAGGGTATAGAGGTGAGGATCAATTGATTTCAATGTTTTAGAGTATTTTCTTGGCGGTGTTAAAAAGCCCTTTTTCACTTGGGGTCTTGTGTGAAAAGTGTGTAAATTTTAATTTTTTAAACCGAAGTTTGTAGAGAAAAGAAAAAGTGTGTTGTATAGTTGTAAATAAACATGAAATGAAAGTATGTAAACTGCCAGGCAAATAATGACTAATAATGCAATACAATAATCTAAACCTTGAGAGTCGGAGTCTCTTAACAACTAATCTGTAGGTGAGTAAGAAATATAATCAAAACACACTAAAAAATCCGGTAGATCTAAGGTCGAAGGTGAGGATCTCGGGGCAAAATACGCTGAAAGTGGTCTGAAAGGCAACTTATTAAAATCAAAGGAAAAATTGTTATAAAAAAGAGGTGGCGAAAGAATATCTCCCTGAAGCGGAAATAGAGTGAACCCTGAGGAAAACCCAAAAAAAGCTAAATGTGGACGATTTGGATGGTGTAGCCGACACGAAGAGATACGAAGGTGAGGTATCGGATACGAAAAAATGGGTGAAGACTACGAAATTTGAGACAACACTGCAACAACTCTTCCACGGTAAGAGTGCGAAGCCTAAGGGAGCTGGGTTCCCACTTGGTTGAGTAAACGGTACAGTATAGGTCCAAAACGGGGCGGAGACGAAGGTCGAGACAGCACGAACGAAGCACGAAAAAACTGAGAAAACTTTAGGGAAAAATCCCTACAAAAAAGCAGTTGGGTTTTACGCTTTGTTTTTTAGCGAGAGGTCGCGATTTTGAGCTGATTCACTGCATGCTGAATCTCCCGAGGTCATAGTTTTTAGCCAAAAAGTGCGACTTGCACTTCGCACTCTCGGCGGAAGATGTGAAAAAATTGTTGTCGGTGAGTTGATGTTTGTCACCTACGCGATAGATCCGAAACACACGGAAGTTAGAATTTTTATCGTTTTAGGGTTTTATAGGTTAAAAAAAAAACATCACGAAAATAAAAACAAGGGTTGAAAGAGAAATCACAAGGTTTGAAGCGATTTGAGTATGCAAGGATTAGAAAAACGATAGCGGTCGTAATCGTAAACCCGTGTGGAATCAACGAGTTGTTAGTATGAATCTTAATTCCAAAGCGTACGAAAAAATACCACTTTAGTGTGCATAAAAAACAACCTAACAACAAATATGGTTGCCAATATGCTTAGATACGCTTAGTTAGGTGATCAAGATAAATGTTTGCCAAAAATATAGATCTATGCATTAGAACATTAAGCGATGAAAAAACAAGATTACTCCATGAATCGATAGACGAAAGAAATATGTTGAATGGATACATAGTAATGGCACCTGAGATGAAAGCACGGTAGGGTATTCCAGGTTCTCCTCAGTAGGGTGGTGGATTCTTGTAAGTCCTCGGCCACTTCGGATCTGGAAATTCCTCTCTCTTGATGGTGTAGAAAACCCGGACAAAAATGGTAGCAAAATATGACTATGATGGTGGATCAATAGTCAGGACCAAAATTATAGATACAGAGTAGTCTGAAGAACTTGACAAAAGGTGGTAAATGAATGGGCAAACCCTTCTATTTATAACAAAATATTGAGTTAGTCTGAATATTGGTGCATAGTTAAAAATATTATTAACCATATCAAGATCCAACTTTTATGGAATATTTTATTATATTTGTTGTTGGAGGGAAAAGGAATTTGACTTGGGTCAAATCCTTTTATTTGTAAATAATAAATAAATAAATGATTTATTTATCATTTTTAAGCATGTGGTTGAGTAATAATCAAATAAGTAATGATTTATTTAATTATTTGAAATTTGATTTAGTCATATTCAACAAAGAATATTATTTAAATAGAGCTTAAATAAAATTATTCTTGGGAAATAATAAGATAAATGATAATTTATCTGGTTAATTTACATGTTTTTGGGTTAAATATAATAAAGAATATTAATTCATGCATTTGTTTAACTAACTATTCCTTGAGGAAAATCAAACAAATGTAGATTTATTTAATATTTCCTCATGGGGTTTCTTGTTTAGACCATAAACAACTTAATAAAGGTGGTTTACTAAGTTATTTTTTGTAGTGAATTGAAATTTTACCTAGGGTAAAATTGGTCTTACATGGTGTACTTGGGTCCATCTAATAACAATAGGTTAGATGACCAAAAAATGGTGTAACGATTAACGCATCTATGATAGACGCACCAATCTATAAATAGAACCTACCGTAAATACGTAAATAGACCTCATCTATAAATGAATTTACTCTTGCATATATAAATAGACATCCACTTAAAAAATGGCCGAGGCTCTGTCCTAGCGTAGGTGCATAATTTTAACTAGGATCTTCTTGTTGAATTTGAACACTCCCTCTCGACAAGAAAAGATTTATCAACTTCACCCAGGTCTTGTCTCTATGGTATTCGAATTTTTCTCTTGGTGAGCGCCTTCGTCGGAATATACCGCATCCACGATCTTAAAATGAGAATGTCACCGAAGCAACATGATCTTCCTCTGCACACAATCTACGATATGATGATACGAGATATCTATGTATAGATCGACCATGAAAAATTAATGAGAGTTTAATGCAACTACGGTCTCACAATGAATCAACGTCGGATCTGAATGAGAACCGACAAACCAACCAAGATCTTTCTCATCAGGATAGCCTCACATGTAACTTGAATCGGCTGCCATGTATTCCACTTCCACTAAATTGAGTGCCATGGATCTCTTTGTTTCTCGATGTACCAAGAAAAAGCGCTATCTCAGGCTAAATATCCCCACGATGTGGTTGTTACGCATCCGATGGGTTGCCTACCCAATACTATACGTGAAGCCATGCAACAGAAACTCATCCATCTGTCTATACCATAAACCATACTCGGATGTGCCTCGGCGGGTATCTCGGGATATGCTTGCCGCCTTCAAGAGCTTGGTAGGCTTAACGGTCTTGAATCGGTGGTTAACCATAGACAATTTCCGGTCTCATGTTCACTGAATGCATTAGCGAACCACTAATTTTCGATGAGCGTAGCATCCCTTGCCTCTCCGGAGAAGTAGCATCCTCTTCACTCCGGTTTATTGAAAGAGAGAGTATCTATGGATTTACATCCTCCATGTGAAACTTACCCGGTATCTCCCTTGCTACACTTTCCTTGAGATGCAAAATTTTCACCATATCAACGCCATATTTTCCAATATAAGGAAATGATGAAGGAGGCTCATATCCTTCATCTTGAACTCCTTTGCAAGGTCCTCCTTGCATGAGTGTATCAAATTCTCAT
The DNA here is from genome assembly GCA_034641835.2 of Pinus albicaulis. NCBI lineage: Eukaryota > Viridiplantae > Streptophyta > Pinopsida > Pinales > Pinaceae > Pinus > Pinus albicaulis. The sequence goes on along the minus strand of JAXQQM020073883.1, from coordinate 10,112 downwards.
CACAAGTCAATCTTAAATCATCAACATAAATAAAAATGATTAAAAATCTTCACCACTCCACCACAATTTGGTGGCTATGTTTACATCACGCTTCACTTTTGGTGAAGCCCGGTCTGGTGAAATAGCTATCTATACGAGGTGTCACAGGGACGGGGTGCTGCTTCGGCCCATACAATGATATTTTGAGTTGGCACACATGCGAATCACTACTAAATCATCTCAAATCCTTCAAGATGCTCTATGTACACCTCTTCTCAGCGATCCCATTGAGAAATACACTCTTCATCCATCTGATGGAATCGCAAGACCATACGTACTTTAAGAAAGAAAGGATGGTCCTTGTGGAAGAGTAAGCAGAAAGGTGCAAGGTTTCTTCATAATATATCTGGTTGTGAAAGCAAGGACATAAATGCAACCTTGTATTTCTCAACATTCCCATCAACATCTTGTTTTACCTTGTAGATCCATCTCAGAGCTACCTTCCGGTTATCGGCCAAGCCTTGGAACAATTTCCCAAGCAACTGTTTTTGACAATTGATTCATATTCATCCACCATTGCATCCACCATGTGGGCTCTGTTTGCTTCTGAAAGGAATGGCTACTGTCACAATACATTTTCTCATGGCTTATCCGATGGGGTGGTCAAAGAGGCGGCTTTCTCCAGTGATGTGAGTAGGGGGGGCTCCCGTCTGCCGCGGCCTCCAAGTCTTAGCCTATCACCTTATGTGGTACACCTTAACCATTTATGATGGTTGGATTTGCATGAGTGGACTCACTCACTCCATAAACCTCCTCTTGTCTTGATCCATCTAGAGGACTCATCTTTGGGAACCAACAGTTCCTCCTTCACATGCAAGTCTAGCTCCCTCTCAAGCGACAACCGCATGGCTTTCCCCTCATCGAATTGTATATCCCGTCGCACCACAGTCATTCGATTGTTTGGAAAATACACACGATAATTATGGGGTGTTTTTGTGTACCCCACAAAAATCCCAATTTCAGCAGTCAACTCTAGCTTCTTCCTGGCATCCTTGGTCACATGCACATAAACAAATGAGCCAAAAATCTTAAAGTGTGAAACATCCAGTTTCTTACTAGTGAAAGCTTCTCCAGGTGTACTCATGCCAATTACTCTATGAGGAAAATGGTTTTGCACATAAACCGCAGTGTTGCATGCTTACGCCCACAAATGCATTAGTAGGCCATGATCATGCAACATCACTCGTGATGCACCCATGATCGTTCTGTTCTTGCTCTCCGCGACCCCATTTTGTTGTGGGTTATGAGGTGCTATGAGTTCTCTTCAAATTCCTTCTTTGCTACAGAATTTCTTGAATTTGTTAGAGATGTATTCTCCATCATTATCACTCCTCAGAGCATTCACTTGCTTCCCCAAATCTTTCTCCACAAATTCTTTAAACTCACAAAACTTTGAGAATGTTTGATCCTTCTTCTACATGAATAAGATCCAGCATTTAATATAAACTTAATCAAGAAAAATAACATATTACTTATGTTTTTCTATTGAAGCAATGAATAATGGTCCACACACGTCTGTGTGAAATCTCTCAAGGATTCCCAAAGCTCGGTTCTCCTTTTCATGAAAGGTGGACTTTACATACTTCCCCATGGTGCAAACCTTTCACTGATCTAACTGATAAATTGTTCCCATTGGAAGTCTAGTAGATATTTGTTGCATGAATTTTACGGCTCCATGATGAAGATGGCCCAGTCGCTTGTGCCATAATTCACCCTCATCCCGACTCACCATTTTTTCTACCTTGCCCATCATGGAAACGCAACCATCTACCTACAGCTTGTAGATATTCTTAACTCGAATCCCTATCCACTTGGCATGACCCGTTGTTTTATGTCATGGGAAATTTTTCCATCACTGAAAACAACGTCATAGCCTCTGTCCTCTAACATTGCGACTGAGACTAAGTTTTTCTTCCAACCTGGAACATGCATAACATCTTTCAATTGAAATGGTTTACCTGACTCCCTCTGAATGGTAATGCTACCAATGCCAGTCACACTCTATCATCCATCGTTGCCCATCTCTATATGGATTTGGAGATCTTTCTACTCCAAGTCACTGAAAAGCTCCTTATCTCTTGTCATGTGGAAGGAAGTGCCACTATCCAAATACCACACTAATCCCAATGCACTTGACACCATACATGCGATAAAATAGAAGTCAATATCAAATTGCAAGGAAAGGGCCTCACCAGCTGCAGCTCCAGTATCCTTCTTGTTCTTCTTCTTTCGCAGACAATTAGTAGCAAGATGCCCATGTTCGTGACAGTGAAAACACTTCACCTTGGACAAATACAACTTCTTGCCTTTAGGCTCAGATTTAGAATGGAATTTATTCCCCTTCCCATTCCTTGCCTTGGAAGCCAAAGCACAATCCTCTTCATCATCATGCTTTGATGAAGATCCATCTCTGGTGTACCGCCTGAACTCCTCCTGCACCAGATCCAGCCACAGTCATTCCTGATCTGGAAATTTTTCCTGTTCATTGACAGAGTCTTCATAACTATGCCAACTCTTAGGAAGTCCCAAGAGATCCAAGCTCACCAAATCATCATTAGCAACAGGTATTCCCACACTCCTCAGTTCATCATGGCATTGGACATAATTCAAGAGATAATTTGGAATTTTGTTGCCCTTTTCCATCTTGTTCTTCTTGAGTTTATCTTTGAGCACAAATTTCCTATGGTCATTGTTTCTTTGGAAAGATACGACAAAATCCTTCTACATATTATATGGTGGTGTGGCTTTCCCATGAATGATTGAGACAATGTGGTCTCATACTCCTTCCAATAGAATCCTCCTCGCCTTTGCCACTTTCTTTTGCCATGCATCAAGTAATGCAACATCTGTCGAAGCAGACGTAGGAACATCATTGTCAATGAATTCCTTAAAGACATTATCTTCAAGCACTGCCTCCATCCTGTCCTTCCAAGAAATGTAGTTCGAGCTACCCTCGAGTGCATACTCTAACCTCAATCCATTGAAATCCATTTCAATGTTAACTCAGTTGTAGCACCAAGAAATTATTTCTACAAATTTGAATTCTTTCCACTAACAAACTCAACTCCTGCTTCAAAATTGAAATCTCCTGTGCTCCGATACCATAATAAATTTAATACAAAATATGTATTGCCTGGGTTCTCCTGATCTAACAATTATATTCCACTATTAAATAGATAATTGCATCTACAAAATCTCGCGGAATTTTAACAACAATCGGCAATCACAATATCATGAAGAAATATCAATCACACATAACACAGATAATTTATCGGGAAAAAATAAAGCTAAAAACCCCACTATCTTCTATTATGTATTATATCATGGATCATGAAACAATTCGTACAAAGCACCAATCCAAGAGCTCTCAGTACAAAATAGCTAACTTTCTCACACTATCATAAAAAAATTGGCAAGTTCCTTAGCCAATTTACTGCCTCCAGACAGCCTGCCTCCACTGCGCAATCCCAACTGATAGCAGTCCCTAAATGAATGGAATCCTGCTTGCCTTGACTGTGCAATCCTCATGGGCACATCCAATGTGTGTGTGGTCGCATGTGTGCAACCACTAATGTCACAACTAATAGTAAAACGGTCCCTTTCACCTATATCTCAACTTGGTCTCCACTAGATCTGACATACATGTAGTTTACAATAGTAAATATTCAGTTGCATGTGAGGCCACTGATTGTGAATTCATTAATAATTAATTCACTTGATCTCTCAGTAGTATACCTTCAGTTACAACTAGCACAACTGAGTTTAACTCACTTAACTGAGTTAAACTACTTTACAAATTTCATAACTACACTTCCAACTCTGTTACAACTTTGAATCACTCAGTTACAACTAATTCCACTTGCATGTCCCACCAACCAACCACTCAACTTAAAATTCCTATAGCTAAATGATTTTCCACTTCAGTTACCTAGTGCTCATTGAGAATAGATTATTGTTTATTGTCCAACTAATATTAAGGGATAATAATATCCGACATGCATATATAAATAGACATGAAATCTATAATTAGAACTTCCACATACATCTAAATAGAACTCATCTATAAATAGAATTTTATCATTCATCTATAAATAGAAATCCACCTAAAAATAGCCTGAGACTCCATCCTAGTGTAGGTGCATAATTCTCACTTGATTCTTCTTGTTGAATCTCAAATTCAACCGCATAACTTTTACAAATTGTAATTCAGTCAGACTTCTCAATAATGCATTGACAACTTTTGCATTGGTTTCATAGTTTTTTCTTGCTGCTGGATCTGTGGGAACTGTAGCTGGATATTGGTAACCACCTTCAACTATTTCCCAAACATCAACTCCAAGAGACTGAAGGTAGGATATTGTTCTTGTTTTCGAGAAGATTAAATTGCTTCTGTTGAAGAGTGGTGGTTTGATAAATTTTGCTCCATCTTGATTGTTCATCTTGAAAGATTTTCCTTCTAGCGATTAAGCTTCTTTAGAAGGACTTGGTCTAAAACCAATTTTTGGGAAAAATACTAAGAGGGGTGTGAATCAGCATTTAAAAAACTCACAATAACTATTCTTCCTTTTAGTGATTTCTATACACGAATTTAATTAACCCAACTTGTGTATGCACGAAGCTTTCTTAAAAGAAACTTGTGTATTCCATTGAACATATTAGACAGATAAATATTCAGAAACTTTAATTAGCCCAGTGTATCAATTATTCATCAGACATTTAGTAAGCAGTAAATATATGCAGTAACAACATAATAAATCATCACATATAAGAATCACACATGAACACCAGGATTTAAGGTGGAAACACAAATCAGGAGAAAACCACTGTTGTTATCATCTCTGTCTTCAATATTTATTATAAAGAAAACAACTTACAATCTTGTACTGGTGCAAACTCATACATATACGTAGGCACCCACCTATAGAAGGCTGCAACCTTCTCTCATTCTATAGCTACTACTGGAAGGGAGCTCCACCCGCCTGATCTTGTTTACAAAGCACTACTGGAAGGGAGCTTCAACCCCCTAAACTGATCACCAGCTTCTACTGGCAGGAAGCTTTGACTTCCACACTGAAGGATTCAACCCTTAGAACCATTGCAAACCACGATTCATAAATTTTCACACTAGATCCAACAGCTTCAACACAACACAATTTGTATAGCAACACTAATATCCATAAACCAATCTTCAAACATAACAGTGAGATCACGGTAACCGGATCATATCACTAAACCCAGACTTATGTATTAACACATAGAATCAACTTCAACCATGATAATTCATACAACAAATTGTATATTCTACTTCACTTACGGTAACTTGCGTGTATACACACTTTTACGTGGAGCAACATGCGTATAGATATTTATATTTTGAAATTAGAGATCTGACCAAACTCAGAACAGATCAGAGACATTCAGACACACTTTGTCATATTTATAGAAACCTTATTCAGTCAGCAACATCCATCATTCTAAATCATCATCTTTATAGATAATCAATTATAAGTATAAACAATATTCAAACAATCCAGATCTACATGAAGACTTCATTTACAGACAGCAGAAACACAATAGAAATGATCAGTCATTTTCTTCAGTAATCTTAAGAAAAACCCTAACTTCCATACACTCCTTTGTTGAAACGAATCTGCGAGTGTACGCATTTTCATCGTGATGAACCAACGTATAGATCTGTAAATATTACAAGACTCTGAAACACTTCAAAGCATCAAACTTGCTCAGATCATATCATTTATTTCAGAAATTATGCTCCAAACCGCCGATCTAAACAACTCATAAATAGATAATGAAAATACATAGTCATTTCAGGTCTAAAGATCTTGATCCATTATTGTATTCATGAGTGCATCAAAATATCAGATCTATCTATTGAATATAGTCCAATCCATGCAGATATACTTCAGACTGAAGTATTCATTCAATTCTCATTCACATGCACACCCTTGCACTATGATCTTCTCCTCCTTATATAGTTTGAGTATTAGCCAATACCATGAGCTAAAACCACACAAGTGCTGGTGGTATTCTTGGACGGGATCAAATAGTTGTTATTGCGCTCAATATTATGGGCTAATACCATGGTAAGAAACCCTGGTATTAGAAACTTAGTGCGCCAACACATACGCGACTTTGCTTCTTCTTAGCCGTGTGAAGTAGTTTCGGCTCTTACGTATCCACAAACATACACGCCTTTTCCTTAACTAACTTGCATATATTTTCTTAACCATGTGCTTTTTCCATCTTCTCAAATTGATCTGAAAAAAATATGTCCCATCACTCTAACATTCTGTTTCATCACTGTGCCATCTCTGAGTGTATCTAGAACCAATATATTTTTTCTTTTACAAGTGGTTTTCCATCAGGGAAAACTTATGCAATCTTAATTCCAACATACCATACCAAGAAAAAACATATACATAATCTTTTCATAGGCCCAAAACTCTCAATAATTCCAACCTCATTATGCAACAAGTATAATCTATGAATGTGAACAAGATTCAACAAAACATGTGACAATTCCTCATACCCTAATTCATTAGATACCATTTCAAATTTTAAAATATCAAGCCAATTCTATTCACAACAACACTATCATATACCAAAACAAGGCACATCGTAAATCCATATTATTAAGTTTCCCTGTCATCAAATTTTGTCACAAATATTCATCGAGGACAACTATATCACAGGAATCACACTGTCATCACATGAATGAAATTGTTGTCACAGGAAGTATACTAGTGTAACAGGAACCCTGTCAATATTTTGACTTAATCATTTCTCAAGTCTCATACTAGCAATGTAAATTGAATTAAAATTTGGACTTTTGTCCATAAACCATAAAAAACAACATATAAGATAACAACCCTTGTATTATTAATAGATCACCATCAAGGCGATCACTTATACATTTACAAACACACATATTTTTTCCATGTTGGTCTCAAGCACAACATGTACTATGCATACAATATATTCACGGAGTGTGTGCAAGCTATATCAAAACAAAAGGCCACCAATCATATATCATATCACTGTATCACTCAAATTACTAGATCCAAAACCAATCAATTTTTTTTGCAATTATTCCTTGAACAATCATTGTGTAATAAAAAATCTTGTAGGCTCAAAAATAAACCATCTAATCAACCATGTAATAGGACATATAAGAATTTTAGAGCATCGATTTCTATCCAATTAGAATAAAATATTAGATATTATGTCAAAGTAATGGTTTTTGCATACAAGCAATCTTCCCCAATGAGCTAATCTTTATATATCACACAATCAAGCTATTGATCTATACCTTGTGTAATCATTGTGCATATTGAACAACATGGACCATTGTGCATATATAAACACCATAGCCAACAACTCAAAAAGAAGATCATGCACACTATTCTTTGATGAAATAAAAACCAATTCAAATGCACAGATAGATTGTCCTATTGTTTATGCTCTAGCATATTGAGCATATGACCAATGAACTTTCAAGAAAAATAGGTCAATCCACAAGATGATACTCAACATATAAAATTGATTTTAAACATGTATGAGCCCAATAAGACATTGCGCACAAAACAACTTCAATTCTCAAATCAATTTCACATCTAAGATTTAACCACATCATGCAAAGGACCATCACACATTTCTGATTAAATGAGATCGATAAGAAGAAAATTGACTCATTTATTATGTTCTAGCAATCTATGAAAAAATTCCTTGTTGCATAATAGATTAAACCCACCATTAAAGAGCATAACCAAGATAGATGATTCCAAATTTCAAAATGTTTTCAGCGCACTAGAATGCACAATGTTCATAGGTCAATTTCCCATCACATGTGCTTTGGCCAGATCATATGTGTTTAAAATATATTCAACGATGCATAACCCTGTAAAAAATTATTACACAGTGCACTAATATATTTCAAGTAGTCTCTGCATAAACTTAGATAAGTGATTCAATTCAAATTAATTTAATTATATTTACACACTCTAATTCTGCAAAACATACAATATAGAAGTTCATAAATTCAAACAACAAAACTATTCTCTCATTCAATTCCTTGTGACAACTTCATGAGAAAAAAATTTCTCCACGGGTAGTGCATACTTCCCATATTTATCTCACAAATGTGTTTTCCAGACTAGATTGATCTCACAAAAACAAATTCTTGTGTGCCGGTGAAAATACCTTTCCAAAATAGGGCTTGACTCCTGAACAATTGCACACTATAATGATGGAAATCGATTCCTCTTTAGAATATTTCTCTCCTGGTCATTGTTTGCTCAACTTAGTGTTCCTAAATTGATGTCACAAATTGTCAACCAGGGCTAGTAAACTGTTGAAGTGAAGTGCACTATATGTGCCTAGGTATCTGTTTCTCACTACGTTGTGTTTAGTGTTTTTCCAATGTTTTTGGTTTTGTGTTTTTATTCTAAGAGGAAAATAACTAAGTGTTGGTAAAGAGAAGTTGTTGGTCACACTAAAACAGAGAAAAACCTATTCTAAACTATGTATGGCACTTGAGAACAGAAAATGCAAAACTTTAACAAGAAAAATAACTCATAACATGAACTCATTCCAATTCATTCATTAGAAATATGTTGGAATAACTTGAGAAAAGGATAATTTTAATGCAATGAGGTTCTTCTAAGTAAACAACAATCTACAATATCATAGAGAAAATCCCATCCATGGCTAGAAATTTGTTGGAACACATTTGGAAAAGATAGTCTGCAACATAGTGAGTGACTCTATTCTAAATTATCCTATGATACTGAAATTAATCCATTCTGCAACTCAAATTGTCACTACTAAGCCTCATTCGAAAGTTAGAAATCTTTTGGAATAGTTTTGGAAAAAAAAGGCTATTTGTAAAATTATAAGAGATTGCAGAACAGTCAAGGCCTTGAACTGATATCACTAATTCCCGTCCATATGATGATGTGTTGGAAGAGATTAATAACAAGAGTAGTTTGTAAATAATGAAGGCCTTGAAGTCTAATGGAACAAAACTAGCATACAACTAACTAATGAAACTGGAAATACATTAAACAGAACTGAACAAGAGTGCAACCAATCAAACTTGAAATACAGTGAACAAAATTGAACTAGAGTGCCATTAACCTCTGGAGTTTTACAACTAAACTAAAGTGCAACTAATCACTGAAATACTACAGCTATATCTCATTCAGTGTTAGTGATATTTTGGAACAATTTATAAGAGCAAGACTGGCTGAAACAATTGATGTCAGTGAGCATAAAAACTATGAAGTTCAGAAGAAGAAAAAATGCAACTAGACTCTAAAACACCACATCTATGTCTCATTCAGTGTTAGTGATATTTTGGAGTAATTCGTAAGAACAATACTAGTCAGAATATTTGATGAAATATTAGGAATTTTGAGGTCTAAAATGGGCCTCCTAAGAAAAATTTACAACCAAAATAAACTTTATAACAACCAATAGGATTCAAGATGATGATGTCATCCATAATGGATGATTCACCATTTTTGGAGTAAAAAAGTAAAAATATTAAAAAATAATAAAATAATAAAATTACTTTTTCAACTCGTATTTAAACTTATCTCCCAAAATTTTTACTCAAATTTCGAGCGGGAGTACTCGTTGGATGCGGAATTTAATTCCTCATCCAAGGAGTACCCATGTTGCATACTTTCGATGAACTCTTCTACATGAAAAATGAGAAATACATAAAAAACGTGATTGTAATCATGTTTTTTTATGTATTTCTCATTTTTCGTGTAGTAGGACCCATCGAAAGTATGCAACATGGGTACTCCTTGGATGGGGAATTAAATTTTGCATCCAACGAGTACTCCCGCTCGAAATTTGAGTAAAAACTTTGGGAGATAAGTTGAAAATATGAGTTGAAAAAGTAGTTTTTTCTATTTTTCCCTCTAAAATTTGATGATGTCATCAAATCTTATTTGATTTTTCCCACTATTATTTTATAATTTCCTTAGGAGGCCCATTTTAGACCTCGAAATTCCCCTAATGGAATGACATAAAACATAAAGTTC